>APFE031593169.1:2033-44986 GCA_000404065.3 Pinus taeda
CCATGTTTCATGTTTAAAGAAGGTTATAGGCAACAAGCTCCTAGTTCAAACAATATTGCCAGAACTTGATGAGGAAGGAAATGTTATATTGGAACCGGAAGCAGTCATAGAAACAAGATCTTGACAACTATGAAATCGATCAATTCCGAAGTATCTTATCAAGTGGAAGAACTTATCTGCGGAAGATTCCACATGGGAGGATGAGAATTTTATACATAAGTATCCATAACTACTCAAGCGTTTAGGAAAACACTTTTTTCTGAAGGAGAGGGGCATGTTGGGTCCCTATAATACTAGTGATTACCCCATTACTATAGTAGTTGTACCCCTTATTAATATTGTTGTGCCCCTATTACCCCCATATTGTTATTATTGTGCCCCGTAGAATCCCTCTATTGTTATTTTTGTGGCTTTATATTATTATTATTAGGTCGGCTGGGTTATATTGTGACTCCTTAGACTCCTATATATAGAAAGGAGGTTTTGTCATTGTATCATCCAAGAATTGTTCATTTATGTAATGTAAAGGAGGTTACCCCCTCGAAGAGGCTGAATTCTAAGGCGGATCAATTTATAATCACCAGGTTTGGTTTGCGTTCCACTTTAATGTTTGACAATGCATCATATTTTTCTGGTAATGAAATGACTAAATTTGTACTCAAAAGGGGTTTCAAACTTAAATATTTTGCCAATTACTACCCACAGGGGAATGGGTTAGCCGAGTCTAAAAATAAAAACCTAATCAAGATTATCAAGTGAACAACCAACCAAAATCATAAAAATTGGCATAAATCTTTAATATATGCTTTATGGGCAGATCGAATAACGCAGAAAGCCTCCATCGACACTTTTCCATTCAATTTAGTTTATGGGAAAGAAGTGGTTCTTCTCACTCATTTAGCAATTCCCTCTCTGTCCTTGGTTCAATATATTGATGTAGTACCAACTTCCTCCTTAGAGCTAAGGAAAATGGAAATAATTAAGTTAGAATAACAACGAGAACGGGCCAAAAGAACTCACGCTCATCATCAAGCATTAGTAAAAACCCTTTTTGATTCAAACATGATGACCAGAAAAGACTTTCAGATGGGAGATCTAGTTTTAAAATGGGACAAGGATCATGAGGAAAGAGGGAAACATACAAAATTTCAACGAATGTGGCTTGGCCCTTTTCAAATCATAGAAGTAACAAGTCCGTCCACTTTTATGTTGTAGGATTTAACAGGAAAAAGCGATTCTTTACCTGTAACGGACAAATCCTCAAGAAATATTTTCCATAGAAGATCTTTCTTCTAGTTTGTAGATTATTTTTTATTTCCATAATAAAACCAGTTGTAAATGGTTACATTTGGAATTCACGAAAAATACACAAATCCTCTTTTAGATTTTGTTTTTTCACTTGTATAAATAGAATTATTTTAGAAAATTGATTGTCATTATTGAAAGATACAGTTAAAGAGTCTAGACCTAGAAATGATACTAGTTTCAACTTTATAAATTTTGATAAAAAATGACCTTTAGTGGGAAATTGTTTTATATCATTGCAATGAAAGGTATCAATAACAAAATGGAGATTCTCTGTAGAAAATCTCTTTCCAAAAACTCTACCATTGTCATCCATAGTTATCTTAAGGAAACAATGACTTCCTCCCCACCTAGGAAACTACAACGCTCAAAGAATGATCCAATGATACACTTTAACTTAAAGAATATGAGGTCTCATCACGAGCCGGCTTATCATGATGATAGATATTATAGCTTGCTGACTTTGTCAATACTCCATACCACAACAGGGCAATGACTCAAGATTGTTGCAATCAAAAGACAAGGGGTCTCATCACGAGCCAGCTTGTTCAACAAAGTTATAAATCAAGTGAATGAATGTGTCATAAATTGGCTATCAAACCAAGACATTGTTCTTTAAGGGTAAAAAAAGAAAATGAAAGCAAAAAGTGTGGATATGGATTTCTCTTTGAAAATTGCATATTTATCTAATTGGGATACATGATCATTGATGGGTAACAGGTAACCCTGTTGGGGCTATGAACGCTTGCTAGCAGCAGAGGCTCTACCTACGACAAATGAGCATATTTAAAACTGATTTACAGAGAAGAATTTATTTTTTATAAACCAAGTAGTGACTGATGTAAATACAAGGACTAGCTTGAGGGAGTAAATAATCAAAGTTGAAAATAGAAGAAACAAAATATCATTGATAGGAAAAAGCATAATGTACTTTGTCTTTCTATAATAAAGTTTAATTTTCTGAAAAATTTTCTGTTTTGGAAGTTTAGAAAATTCAAAAGAAAAGCAGAGATCACTGGTTCTTCCAAGTGAATCACCAATTGTTGTGGCTAGCAACAACCCCCCTTCTTATTTAGTATTAGTAATAACACTAGATAAGTGGGGGCCCTTAGTCAAAAAATTTAAAAAATGAATTAGTGTGTGTATTTCCTATTTAATAAAACTTACCATCATAAACTTGCGAAAATACCCTCGAAAAATCTAAAAAGCTTAAGTTTCATGATAAGGTAAGTTAAAATCATTCCTTAAGAAATATCGCATCGCAAAAGGAACAATAGGATACTCCCTTACAAGCCGAATTCTGAGATTGCGAGATCGCGATGCGAGACTACATATTAAAAAATTATATATCGCATCGCATGCATCAAAGACCGCTTACACTGAAATCTTAAACGTTGATATGCAATGGTGCATATCTCAAAATCTCATATCGCATAAATAACTTTAACAGAAAATTGTCATATGTCATGCTCTTGCGATATACCGATATTGCGATAAAGTGGCAGGGCGATATTGCGACAAAGTCGCAGAATGGTATCATGAAAATGAGATACAGTGATCTACGATATTGCGAAGCAAATCGCAAAATCGCTTCATCGCGAATCTTTCCGGCTCATTATTCGAGAAAACTTTTTCCGTGAACCAAGACCTGGTTATGCACTTTAATGCTAATTAATGAGTTAATTGCCAGTTGTTAATGAAATATGGTTTTGCGCTTATCAAAGAGTCAGTTCACGTAAGGTGGTATAGTTTTTATGTCTTCAGCATTTAAAAATCTTCCCATCACCTTTCCTTACCATTACTCTCACCTCACTTGTAAACTGTAGGAATGAAGAACAAAGAACTATACAAAGTAGTGCACAGGATATCATGGGGAAGAAAGGCAAAGCTCTGAGCTCTGAAGACAAAGAAATGACACCCCTATATACAGACACTGAATGTAACAGAAATGCTAGTATCACAACTTGGGAAGGCATGTATAATTTACTTGAAGAAGAAAATCCCAAGGTGACGGAGGTTACGGCTACTACTGGTTCACAAGGGTCTTCCGAGGCATCAGTTGCAGATTTAGCTTGCTCATTCTTACACTGGATAGTGGCAAGGCCCAAAATTCTCCCCTACACAGATATGATTAAATGGGTACTGGATAGCATAGACATAAAAAATAGAAAATTTAAAACTCAGGGTCAAGAACTTACGAAATTACTATTTTCACAAAATTTGAGCTTTGCATCCACTAAAAGAAAGCGCACAAGAGGCGAAAATCGCACCAAGGAAGCCCGGAACAAGAAACGGAGGCAGTTTCTGATGTGTGATTAGCTGGGTAAAACTTCTTGAAATGGAAACCCTCTAATTACTCAGTTACCTGTAAGCCCAGAAATTTAGAAAAAGAACACTAGAGGTAAAAAAGTAAAACTTGAATCCTAAAATCAGTAGTAATTGTTTGAAATATCTTCAATATAGCATGTACATATGTGCAACAATTGCGAGCAGACTGGAGACAGAAGGCTCAAGAAAAGGCAGAATCAATCAAAAGATTAACTAAGTTGAATTGGGATTGTTCGATTTTAGGCTTCTGTGGAAGTTTTTTGCAGTGGTATGATCCAGATTGTCCACAGTTTTTTTTTCATTATGTCGACATTTCAAACCCCAAAGGGGGTCCATCATCAGGACAAATCAGAAAGATAGAAAAAGAATGAAAGATTATTGAGAGAAGGAGACATGAACCTGGATATAAATAGACCAAGAACCCTAATGATTCTTACTGGGCGTATTTGGTAAAACCACACAGCCAGTGTATGACTCTCAAATGCATCATCAATTCTGCCAAAAAGATGGCGCCAGCTCTTGCTGATTCTAAGACAGTTGAAGTCTGAAGTCATCCAGCTGACCCTACTCAAGCAAATGCTGAATGCTTGTGATTTCAAGGATCAGATATAGAAGTAGTTAGTTGTTAAGTTTAGATTCAATATTAGTATTAATTTTGCTTTACTTTTTCCTAGAAAAAGGACGGTCATTTAAACCATATCCTACTTTTTTGTAATAAGTTATTTTTAGATTTAGTTAGTAATATTTAAACCCTTCTCATGCATTTAGAGAAAGGTCCAGAAATTTATCAAAAACTTGTCCTCAGAACATGCACTTTTGCACCCTCCGAGGAGGTTTTGATGAATGAATGGAACAGGATTTATTGATTTTTGCATTTAATATATGCTACTGATGTTGCATTTCTGTACTCTTAGTGGATGTTGGATTAAGAAGAGATAAATCATTATCGCTTGAAGCTCATGAGTAGAACTAGTTATAAATGGTACTTTTATCTCTTAACTATTTCTACCTCTGTGTTAAAGTGATATTCAAGTTTAGTTGTTTATATATTAATGCGTGAATGCCTGAGTTATCATTTGGCACTTTTGTACAGTGATAGCTATTTATTTATGCTTAATGTATTGGTAGCTTACTATGCAATATGTTTTTACAACTGTTTCGTTTAACTTCTTATACAAAGTGGTTTATCTATATTGAATTCTTTTCTCATAATAGTTGAATGATCTTTATTACCGATTGTTATCTAAAATCTTTTTAGATCGCATAACAAAAGGATTACACCCCGGGTTAGTGTAGACTTAGATATTTCTGTCTATTAGAATACAATTGCATATCATTAGATCAGAGTTAGAATTAGAGCATCTCAATTAGGAACTGTTAGACCAGAAATATCAATCCTTCACACACACACACATAAAATTGGGAAACTGATCCAATATCCCCAGTTGGACCCATTATACCAAACGGAAAAGGAGCTTCCAACCAAGGTCTGGATTGAGTGGGTATCCCCCTTGTTGTAGACCCGATTTTTGGGGCTTCAACACGGAGTAAATTACAGAGGTAACCTTAGAAACACTTTGGAAATTGGGAATCCAGCCCTTCCAGTTTCAGGGAGGGACCTCTCTTTATGATTTAGCTTTGTTTTACTGATGATATTAGGCTAGTTATCATGTTTAGGGTTGGGTTTTTTGTGTTGTTGGGTTGAGATAGTGAAATTAGGCCATTAGGAAATGGAGTCATAGGTTTAGATTGATCAAATGCAGAGTTTACAGGCTAAACTTACATGGCATGTTATGCAAGTTCATTGGAGCCGTTAAGATCTATGGTATGGAGGAGAAGAAAAAGTATTCAACAATCCAATTAAAATCAAATAAATTAAGAAATATGTTCTTAAGTTTCAGTAGAAAACATAGAAATTATTCATAAGTCAGATATAGAGTGTAATTTTAAACAAATTATGTTCATACTCTCCTTAGAATAATTTATATTTCAAAAACATATATGAAAAACAATGAAAAAATTTAATAGAGAAAGATGCACTTCACCAATGAAGTTGACACAATAATCTTGTAATGCTTGCACTGTATTAAAGAAATATGATCAATGATAGCTTTGTGAGCTTCTTTATGACATAAGTCCTTTCTTCAAAACTAATATGAACACTAATACTTCAATTGTTGAATTATTTATACAAAAATAATTATAAAATATCTTGATCCCAAAGATCAAGATGGAATAGCCCACGGGGCTTTGGATTGACGGTGAATGGGTGTACTATTAAGGCACTCCTTGTGATAGGTCACCGGTTCAAATCCTCGTGGGTGATTAGGTAGTATTAATTAGAAAACAAATATCAAGCTGAAATCCTATTAATGTTTAAACTAATTACAAAATTAGAACAAAATAATAGGAATCTTCAAACTGCTGAATGTTGGCCCTATTTTTGAGGAATACTGTTGGTGATTGAGCCTCAAAATCTGTTGTGCTATTTTTCCTTGTTGATCAATTATGAATTACTCTAGTAATTGGAAAAATTTCTCCCACCTATATTCACTTGGGATTAAAAACTTAATCAATTTACTGTAGCTTTCATCGACATCTGTGTTTTTCTGAAAGGTTAGCTTGATGACAAATAGGTTTTTGACCTCATGACTGATAAATAAATCAAAATCTAAGGCCTCCATGAATGCCTTCCCTGTGATATGTCCTTTGATCCCTGTAAACTTTATTTTTCTGGGGAAATCTTGCTTTATCTGTCCTGGTACTCTGTTAGGCTCATGCACTCATTCTTTGTATTAATCAACTTTGGCAGACCTTTCCTGTTTAGCACCTCCAACTTCTTGTGGAATTTGTCTATGTTGGTTTCTAAGTTCTGCCCTTTTTGATCCAATTGATTCATAAGAGTCATTTTTGTCTAAAATGTTTTCACCTCTAGGATGGTCTTTTTTCTGTCTTGAATTCCAAGCTCCTGTAGTTTTTCTGTAATCTTGGAATTCAAAAATTTGATGATGGTTGTAGCTTCTGCAGGTTTCTGTCCAAAATCTATTTTAATCTGCCAAATCACCTCTCGGGATTTCTACACTAACTCCTATTGTTAAAAAATGATCTATATAGAAGGCCATATTTCTGTGATGAATTCACTAATTTCTATCTATATATTTTCTCTGGCGTGGGCTAGAGTTTGACCCATAATTGATTCACTATGAAAATGCTCAATTTTTATATTTAACTGATGGGATTTCTGTAACTCTACCACATAAAAATTATCAATTTTTAACTTCTATTCTGATAGTGTCTTAAGATGAGCTCTTAACTTAACAATTTCCCGTCCCTGAATGGACAAGTCGCCCATGGTTTTAACAAGCTCACTTGCAAAATCTTATGTCTATGTTGGTGTTGAAGTTGATGTAGATGCTCCTAGGTTTTGGTTGCTGAGATAAGAACTATTGTAAGTGGAACTATGGCCATCTGTGTTGCCTTCTCTTTCTCTTTGAGAATTTTATCCAGTTCTACTTCCATGTACCTGATCTGGCTGTTTAGTTTGATGTCTATCTTGAACATATCCTCTTTCTGCTTCTCCATCTCTCCTAGCTCCTTGGCCAGTGGGTCCTCTATGGTAGGAAACTTTAATGGTTTTCTCAAGGTTGATATGTTAGCATCCTTTTTCTTTAGAAACTTCAACTGCCTTGATATCTTTGGGATTATATCCCAACTTTATCACCAATTCCTCCAGTGACTCGATTCTAGTATCCTTGGCTAAGGATGAAATCTTCTCTAATTTGAGTTGGGACTGTACATTATTTAGTGATACCTGCAATTTAGAGGCATACGTGGCAATGTTAGTGAGTGTGGAATACATAATCTCACTTGTTTGCTTGTTCAGGTCCATCTTCACTGGGATGAATATGTTATGCATCAAAAGTGAACATAGATTCCTTGTAATCTCCAGGTGACTTGGGAGCTGGTACTTTGGCTTCGAGAAATTATATCTGCATTTTTCCCTTCTCTAAGTTGAATGTTGATAGTAATTTTTCCTAAGATACAACTATTTGTTTCCAAAACTGCGTATAAGTGGAGGCTTTTAGCATTTGATTCCTTTGCTTAATTGCCTTATATTGGCAAAAATGTTGGGCTCAACAGTGTCTTGAGCCAACTCAACTACATTTGATGTCTCTGGAGGATGTTTCTAAGTAGATGAAGATGGTAATCCTATGAAGATATCCTCCTCTCTGCTAGACACATGAGGACCTGTCATTACAATAGTCTTATGTTCTTCTGTGTCCTGTTGAAAATAGTTGCAGATATGGTTTTTTGCTTCTTTGTATACAGTAGGAAATATTTTTCTCCTATTTCTATCACCAGGGAAGATTCTTATTCTCTTACTCTCTTCTCCTGTTTCTCTTTAGGTATGGGTTTTGAGTCGTTGTAGTAGAGAGACCCCGCTCCTCTACCTCCTGCAGTGTGTTTTCCACCCATTGAGTCTGGTTCACGTATCGCTCGATTCTAGTTGAGGAGCATGTGAATAAGGTGTGGTCTTTTTGTCCACTCTTAGCTTTGAGATCAAGCCAAAAGGGTTATAAGACTAGGTGAAACTCAATTTAAAGTTTATTTTCTTCAAAAGAAAATTGACTTTCTTACCAACCGATTTGGTATTGCAGACAAAAGGTCCTACTTTGGCTTCAATCTTGAACTGGGCCTTCTTCTTGGCTGCAAAGAAATGTATATCATCAATGTGAATCATCTGTTGAATGTACTCTAATGAGAAAAGTCTCATATGCACAAATTTGGGCAGTTTGTAGGGTGGCAACTCACACCCATATATCTGAATTTATGTGTAGGTCTGGTAAAGATACCAGTCCACTGTCTTTACTTTATCACTGAGATGTAGAATCTTCTGAATGTGTTCACCTATCCTGGGCTCCACATCACTATGTATGAGACATGCCACTATGTTTAAGAACTGGTCCACAAAGTTTGTAAAAGAGAATTTTGTGGAATTCCTTCTCACCAAGGATGTCCATTGTATGATTGACTGAGCATTACCCTTCTCATCCATCTTCTACAAGGTGAAAGTGAATCTATCTTCTTGTTGACAAATAAATGTGTACACTAACGTAGAGGAGTATTTGAAAGCTCCCTTTGTAGAAAAATTGATAAACTGATCATGCATAATCTCTACAATAAATTGACTATAATTAAAAATTACTAGTTGCTCACCAGTGGTGAAAATTGACAGGAAGCCAACAATGGTCTCATCAACCCACTGGTCAGAATGATAACTAATAATGTAAGAGATAATAGAAATAATTTGCTTGGCTCCCTTAAGGAACATGGAAGATGAATATGGAGGGTTGGTTTTTGGTAATCGGTATCTTCAAGAAAAAAACCTTCAAAGATCTTGGCTGTCTGGGGAAAAGTTAAATTCTTGTAGATCTCTATCAGAGAGACTACTAACAGTGGCTTAGTTGACTCTGACATTGTTACCTAGAGCATTTTGCCAATGGCTTCAGTTGTGGTAGTTATCAAAACTTCACCATTGTGACTTGCGATAGCTCTCTGAGAGGGGACATAACTCAATTGATACCAGGAAACTAACTCAGGGAAAAATGGGTCTGTGGGAACATGAGATAAGGTAGGGTAGACTCCCACATATTAATTTCATCGCTTTGGTCAAGGAATTTCTGTTTTAACTAACTGTGAAGTTTGAACAAGTCAAATTCACAGTTGTTTTTAACAATTTTATATTATAGGTCCAATAAGGGTATGTGACCTAAGTCTACAAGTGGGGGCAGCATGGGGTTCTCTTCTAGTTTCATTCCCCTTTCTTTGGGGAATTTTATTTTAGTCAACATGATGAATTTTCTGAGACGAGAAAATGGTCACAGATTACCTGGAGTGGAAAATGACAGAGGAATGTCGAAATGAGTCCCTGATGATAGTTTGAAACAGTAATGGCTGGGCAATTTAACCGGTCACCATTGTGGCTTAAGAATCTATAGCCTGTTACTGATCATATGACACGATGAAAGAAAAAAAGTTTTAAGGTTTTAGAGAATTTATATAGAGAAATTTCCCAATTAATCATTAATCCTTTACTGTTAAAGAGGACCAGGTTTGTTGTACAAGGAGCGGAAAGGAGTTAAGACAATAGCAAATTGCTGACATGGCGAGAGGGGCACTAGATGGCAACATATGATTGGGAGGAAATGAGCCATTGGGATAAGTTTAATGGTCAGGAATTATCGCAGGATTGGGATCCACAAGGGTGAGGTGGCAGAGAACATGTGGAGGGAAGGTAGGCTAAGGTGGTAAGTATGGTGGGGTCAGATATATGTCATGGAATATAGGTGTTGAAAGAAGATGGGGACAAGAGATCCACATGGTGGGTGGTGAGTGGAAGTGGAAGTGGTGGAATACAACAGTAGAAGACTTTTCGGGGGGGGTTGATGAGAGGAAATTGAAGTGGGGGGGGGGGGGTGTGCAAAATGTCGAGAGGGTCGTAGCAAGAGCTTTCAGAGCCCCCATCGAAAAAACAGAGTTGAGCTTGGGGGGGCCGAAAAAATTCGCCCATCGTTGATCCGGGTAGGGGACGATATCAATTGTCCATTTTATTTGAAAGTGTGAACTTAGGCTAAAATACGTATTCTAGACATTATTACAAGCACATTAAAGTGCAATTAACCCTTACTTAAGCTAAAGTTAATCAAAAATTGATTTTTCCTAAAAACTATTTAGAAACAACTCAATGTTGCATTTCAACTAACAGAGCATATTTTTCCCTGATTTTTTCCTATCGATTAATCATGATTAAACCAAGTGTTTAATTTATTCACTAATCTAACCTATTGTATTTCTAGCCTAATCACGATTAAACAGTGTGATTAGCCCACATTATTTCTAATTTTCCTATTTACAAAGTGTCATTTAAACAAGTTGCACACTTTATTCAAAATTTCTAAATGTACACTGATGCAATATTGTTTTTTCTTGGCGACATTTGGATTTTCTCACCTACGGGGGACATTTCACCAATTTTCTCTCTCTCTCCCTCTCTCTCTCCCCCCCCCCCCCCTCTCTCTTCTCTCTCTCTCTCTCTCTCTCTCTCTCTCTCTCTTCTCCTCTCTCTCTTCTCTCTCTCTCTCTCTAATATTTTATTATCATATATAATATAGATATATATATTGGAAATAAATTTCAAACATGAAACATTATTTATATTTTTCAAATATAAAACCATTAGGTAAAAACAACTTCTCCTATGAAATATAGGACCCTAACAATGACTGCAATGGGGATGGCATCCTCCTTGTGAGGTGCCAAGAACATCGTAGATTCAGTAGCATTGATCCATTGGGCATGCTGCAAAGATCTTCCAACTGAACTATTTCACTTGTCTTTTATTCATATCTATGGTAACACATCAAATAGAAGCTCAGTGCCTTCACTATGGGCTTCGACTTCTGCTGATAGTCACTTGCACTCTTGCAATATAAAAGTAAAATGGTATTTTAAAATGGTGATGAATGAATTGACTTACTTTGATGGAAATAATGCTTAAGATGCCTGCTATTCATTGGTCCACTTGGCAGCTCTTCTCCATTCAAATTGATTAACATGAATAACTTGTTGCTCTTGAAAGCTTCAATCTTAAAAGACCCATTCCATAAGTTGTCAAATTTACCATGTTTTCCTTTATCCTCTTTTCTAGAATCCCATTTCAAAACAATATCATTGAGTTGAAAATTATCTGCCTTAGTCCTCTGATAACTCCTTTTGATATTTTCTTGGGTGACTTGGAATTTATGATAGACTTCTTCCCTTGATTGTTGTAACTGAATAGTCTGGTTTATTCTTCTTTGCATGTCATTGGTCTCCACCTGAGCTTCTTGTAGAACTTTTAACACTGGAATTCCCAAAGAATTTGGGAAAAAAACATCTGTCCCATACACTATCTGGAATGGTGAAATTCTAATGGATTTCTTGGTAGTAACTCTACCAGACCATAATGCATTGATTAATTTTTTGTGCCATGAATTTTTGTTCTCCAATAATAATTTCTTGATAATGTTAACCAAACTCTTGTTTTAGGAGTTAGATAACCCATTCCCCTTAGGGTTATAAGAAGTAGTGTGTCCTAACTCAATCTGATATTTGTTACATAAATCTATCATATTTTTGGACTTGAAAGCAATAACATTGTTAGTTATGATTTTATGAGGGCAGTTAAACCTAGACAATATATTTCCTTCTAGAAATTGGATGATAATAGAGTTAGTGGTTTGTCTAGTGGGAATGGCTTCTATCCATTTAGTAAAATAGTCTATTGTTGTCAAAATCCATTTGTGTTGACCTAAGGAACTAGGGTGAATCTCTCCAATGAACTCTAAACCTCATTGTTGAAAAGGGAATTCTATTGAAATTGGTTTCAAGGGTAGAGGTAGCAACTTTATTTTACCTTCAAATATTTGGCATTGATGACAAGAGGTGACATTTTTATGTACATCATAGAACAGGGTTGGCTAGTAAAAACTAGCTCTACGGATTTTATTAACTATATATTTCCAATATAGATGGCCACCACAGTCTCCCTGATGAAATTCCTCTAGGACCTTGCCTGATTCATCTTTAAACAAACACTTTAGTAATATACCTACAACATATTTCCAATATAAATTCTCCTCAAGGATTCAAGATTTCATGGATTTCATTTTAGGGAACCTTGCCTTGGTTTTAGTTAGACTAGGGGGAGCATATAAGTTTTGTAAAACAAAAATTATGTCAGCATACCATGGTGATGTGCTAAAAACTTCTGAGATCGGTGGAGTCGCCTGCTCTTCCTATTCACCGAATTATGCAATAAAATCTATGTCTAATAGATTACAATTTGACTCTATCATGATTTTTTCTAATCCTTGACCCTTAATAAGTTTTGCTGGTCTGATTTCAACATCATATTCGAGAACCATTGCAATCCATTTGCCCCTTCTGCCATATGGATTTGTTTGTGTGAGTATGTCCTTGACAACTGCACTAGGGCAAACAAAATAATATGTGAGTGCAAAATATAAACCCTGAAATATTTAATGGTCTTTACCAATGGAAATGCCTGTTTTTCCATGATGTATTTCAGAGATGCATCTCTCAATGCTTTGCTAAAAAAGGCAAATGGTTGTTCATGTCCTTCAATATTCTTCTACAACAATACAACTGCTATTGTATGATCAGATGCAAAAGAGAATATCATGAAATATTTTGTAAAATTAGGACTTATTAAAATGGGTACAGTTGTTAAGGCTTTCTTGACTTTAGTAAAAGAATCATTTGCGTCATTATGCCATTTTATTTCAGTATCCTTCTTTAACATGTAGGTTATTTCTTTTAGGATTTCAGCCAAATTTCGTCTAAATCTCTGAAGGAAGTTTATTTTTCCAATAAAGGATTGGACCTATCTCTTATTCCTAGGGGGATCTATCTTCAATATTTCTTCTACTCTGCTAGGGTCAATTTTTATGCCATACTTTGAGATGATATGTCCCAATAGTTTTCCCTCTTCTAAGCCAAATAATGTTTTCTTAGGGTTAAGAGAGATACCAAAATTTTTACATTTTTCGAAAAATCTCCTTAAATGGAGAAAATGTTCCACATCTGCCTTTGAGAAAACAATGATATCATCTAAATAAACCTACCTAATTGATGAGCACCAGTATTGCAGCAAGAATGTTGCAACTCCTGGGGCTACCAACTTTACTTTATCAACCCGGGGTTTGTACAAACTTGGAGGTGACAGTATTATATACAAAAGTAGATGTGATGGGTTCACTCTTTTTCACTGCTAAGATGGTGATAGAGCACTATGGTTTCTCAAACCAACCTTCTATTGATTCAAAAGAAGTTTGATTACCAATGAGGAAAGGGGAAATTTGCACTACTGAATCTTTTCTACTATAGTAAGGAAAGATTGAAATCAAATTCTTAAACACACCACTCATCTAACTAATTTCTAAGAGGATTTGCTTCACAATAATTCTAAGTTAATATGTGTGTAATCCTACTGTCCTAGGCATGCAATTTGAAATAACCAAACACTCTACTGATGTGCATGTAAATGAACACAATAACTCTTTTTTCCCTTTTGTCCTTTTCTGTGTGAAAATATGAATGCTAAATCCTCTTGGTGATGTGGTAGGTGGGTTAGAGACTGTGGTGAAAGGTCAGATGGCTTGGGAGGAAAGTAGGGGTCTTCTCTTATCTTCCTAGATGCCTTTTCCACAATTCGCCCTTAAAACTGGCCACTACAGTTCGTCCTACAGGATGTCCTAATGCTCCTACATGATCCCTTGTATTTCTATGGGATCCAGCCAAGAGCAAGAGAAATGATTTGGAAGGTGGTATAGGGTTTAGGGAAGGTGAATGGGGGGAGAAATAAGGCAAGGGAGATGCTAGGACTTCTTCAGAGCTCAAAACAGAGTTTGTAAGATGGTTGGATCCTGGAAAGTTGTTCTTATGGAATGATGAATTGGTTGAGGGACTTAGTGGCTTTTGGTGTTCATGGATGGATGAGGTTAGGATGGGGTTTCTGGTCATGAGATCTCCCTGCACTATTGAAACTCCTACACTACATCAATCACTGGAATTTATCCATGAATCATGTCAAATAAGAAATATTTTCAATCAACTTAAGAAAACATAATTTCATCATCTAGTTTCCTAGTTCATGCATGGAGATACTTACAGAGTAATGTGAAACACTATGAGATCTAATACAAGGCTGAAGATATCAGAAATGACAATTGAATCCTATTCTTGAAAACTGACAAAATGCTGGCCTAAGTAGCAGAAAACCCTAAATTCCATAAGAAAATCGAATTTTGTCTTTTTGGGGCTATATAGGAGTTATTTCTTCAAACCATGGTCCTTGAAGGGGGAGTGAGGCCAAACCTACATATTATCAGCTTTTTGGTATTCCTTTATCTTTCTAACCTACTGCTACAGCAATGCACAAATGGAGGCAAACTAATCAAATTCACAACTACTTGTAATGAAATAATGCTAAAACCAATTCAACCATTAATCTATGGAATCAACTAAGCTTACAAGTGCAATAGGAGGAGCCTTTGCTGCTAGGATTGGGCCTTAACCCAAGAGCTTCAGCCCTTTGAGTCAACTCAGTGCTAGATCAAGGAAATTCTCATTTTCATTGTCATATCAGAAAAATCACATAACAATGTCTCCCACAAGTTTTGAACTCTAAAATGCTTAGTTCTCTTACATAAAAAACATGAATCCTAATGAGGCTCTAGGACTCCTTATTTATACAATTGAAGTATGTAATGACTTCTTTAAATCTAGGGAGGCTTGGCTCCCAAACTCAAGATGAACTAGCTCTTAACTGTCACTACATCGACGTCCTTTTGATCTTCATGACTCAACTGCTTGCAACTCCGAGTTAGTGTGATTTGATGGAGGAATATTCAAATGAGTGAGGATTAAATGAGGATGATCTATCTACTACAATCGCTCCTCCTTGTCTCATTTGAGTTTCTTCCCTTAATTAGCCAAAATTGCCATGATTTGTTCTCAAAAACCTGCAATCAACGCGCATTAGACCACTAGACATAACATCTTACTTTTACGCATCTTATTAAGAAAAATATGATTAAAATATGTAAGGAATTATGAGAAGAGTTGATTTTAATAAGCTTGGTGGTGTATTAAGGTCCATATAGTTACCCAATGATGAGGCTCATCATCACCCCCAAATGAAAGTGTTGCTCATCCTCTGATAAAATCAATCTATATCCATGTCCTTCATTGCTTTGGTGGCCTCCCTAGCATCCCATGCTTCTGCTGTAGTTTCTTATTCCTGTGAATAAAATCCCGCCTTCCTCTCTACCTCTTCCCACTGCTTTCTTTCATCCTCTTATTTCCTTCCTTCCAAGATTCCTAAGAGCAGTGGTGGGTTGTGTCTCAAACCAATCTAATTGACTTTGAGTCTTTGTAGAGATTTCTTGTACATCGGTGTTCTGTTTAGTAACTCTCTCATTCTTTGATTTTCAGGCTGTCGGGAAAGGTGTTCCATCTCCTTTGGCAAGCTTGCATGTTGTCATATCCTAACAACCTGAACATGTCTTCAAAGTGTGTGACTACTTGCTCTTGGGCAGCAAGGTACCTAGGTGCAAGCTTAGGATCATTTGCAATCAAGTTGTGGGTGCTGATGACAACCATAGGATTAGATTGCTCAGATCTTATCATGAGGGGTTCTGTCTCTTCTCTTGCCATTACCTTCTTCATCTCTGCAACACTTTCCTCCTCATGATTCATCCATGACACTAAGGCCATCAATTGCAGGTCCCCTAGTTTTGAATTTGGGTCCCACACATTCAAATCTATCAAGGTCAAGTTGTGTAGGTAAAACTCAGACATTTTTGGTCTATCTTCTAGGGTGCTTTGATAATAGAGATCAATGAATTGTATATAGTCTTGGAAGGTCATAGTGCCTCTCTGTGCTAAAGTATTAATTTGGAATTATAGCCACTATTCCTTAATATACAAGGCATAAGACTTTGTTGGCATCCTGCACTAGATTGCCTCTTAAGGATAAACTGGCCATAGCTGCCAACTGACTTTCCTTTTCTTGTAACTATCCTCTTAGCCATGCATTCTATGCTTCCAACTGAGCTTTCTTCATTTCCTCTCTGTCCCTTATGCTGCTCAGTGCTCTGCCCATCTCCTTTACTTTCTCCTCCATGTGGCCTACATCCTCCACTCCTTTAGATTTGGAAATTTGCATCCACCTGTGTGTTCTTGTCCTTTCTTTTTCAAGCTCAAAGAATAAGGGGATGGCAAATTTTTGTGGGATGACCCTACCCCCTTCAATGAACCTGTAGTAAGAGTCGAGGTTGGGTTGAGGACTAGGTTCTCTTAGTTATGGGTCTTCCTTCTTTGTTTCTTGCTGAGTGATACCTTCTTGGTCCATTTTCTGAGTTTCCTATAGGTTTAGCAGAGTTTCTTGTAGGATGGTCTTTGCTGCCTATAGGTCCTTTTGTGTCTCCTGTAGGATACCTTTTCCCTTTGATGAGGTAGACCTTGTGACAGGCCTCCTAACATAGGTGATGGGAGATTTGAGAGAGGCTTGTCTTGATGATCCTCCTCCTTGATTTTTCTCAAGAGGAGCTATCTTCTCTTGCTACTTTGGTGAGTCTTCAATGACAACAGGAATTTTGGTCGGTGTTTGAGGTCTTCGTTGCCTAATCCTTGTGCTTTTTCTTTGTCCTAAGTACAATGGGGTTTTTATCTTTCTTTTCCCTTTTGAATTAATAGATATACTTAGGGTAGTAAGAGCAACTGATGCCTCTTTCTCAGTGTGTTCTAGGGATTCCCTTGGTGATTCTTCCCCTTATTTTCCTTGAATTGTAGACCTTTGTTCTTATTTCTGTTCCATTTCCTCTTTTCCAATCTCCTTCTCATCCTTGTCTTTCTCTTCCTCTTCTTCCTCCAGTTCCTCACTCTATTCATCTGTTTCTTCTTTTGTTTCTTCTTCTATCTCTTCTTCATTTTCCTCCTCTTTTTCTTCCTCTTTTTCCTCTTCATCCCTCTCACTAGCAGTGGGGATTTTGTCATATTCATGAGCTTTTCTTTCTACCTCTATCTGCATGTCTTTGAAAGTTGTCCATGTAATAGGGAGTTTTAGGTTTTGGAGAGCATCTTCTAGGATAAGTTTGATTAACCCATGATGGGCTAGCTTTTGATGTTTTCCTTCCTGCACTTTGATGCTCATATCTATCATTGATTGAAGAAGAAAGTAGGGTATACTTACTCTGTTTTGAGGAGGTGTGTCTGCTCCAAAGCTTAGTTCTTGGAGAAGCCTGAAATGGTATCCATACACCAAAATGTATCTCCTTTCGCATGATATATATTTAATGAGGTGGTAGCTAAATTCATTCCAAGGGTATGGAAGGCTTTCTCTTTTGACCCCATTTTTGTCCCCCATTGCCTCCTCCCCTTCCAAAAATAATTTCTTATTTGCAAGGGTGATGTTACTCTTATCTTCTTTTCTCCAAAGAAACCCTAAAGGAAGTGTGGTGATTTTGCTTATGACTTTAGGGGTGATTTGTATTGAGAGGCCTTTCACCACAGCAGTGGCATGGGTCCTAGTGAGAGGTATTAGTGAGAGAGAAAAGTCTTTGGCCACCTCATCATCGTAGCCTCTCATTCTTTCAAAGAAACCCATCCAATTGTGCCTTGTGAAAATTCTACTACAGGAGGGTGCTAATGAATTCTTATTGTGTTTGTGGGTTCCCTCTTGTTAAAACCCCCTCATTTTTCCCTTGGTAATTGTGGAGGCTTGTATGGGTATAATTCCATAATTCTAGTGGGTGAGAGATTTAAATGATAACTCTACAATATAATTCACCTAGACTGCAAATTCCTTAACCAAATGGAGGATTTGTTTTATTTTTAACTGGAAAAGATGGGAAGGTATAGCTCCCACCTCCTGGTTACTGTCTGATGAGGAAAACCTTTGATATTTCCTCCCTAATTTCCCACTGATAATCCTATAGATGACTGTTCTATATCCTATAGGTCCCCTTATAGGATCTTGTAGGTTTTCCTGTAGGATCCTACAAGTGCTCCTGCAATGCAAACTGCTCACTATCTCTCCTATATACACTGCTTCAAGAGGCCAAGAGAAACCTTGTTTCGATGAATCTCGAGATTGTGAATGCTTCCTTTGCATGGAAATCAATGTTTTCTTTCCTGATATGGGTGATCGTGTGAGATGGTCTGCTGGCTACCTAAGTACGAGCACCCACTTTTGGACCGTTAGTCCCACTGACACTCTATCATTCCTCCTTACCTCGTAATCATCTCCCACTTTAATCATCCATAATTTAACCACTTTTGGCCTTATCTCCCTTTTTCTATGATTTGACTGCTTCCACGTGTGGAGTGGTCTAATTGTTCTCTCCTCGTTGACTGGCCGAAGGTGGCCAAGTTAACTGGCCACCTTTGCTTATAAAACCAACTCTTGCATAATCCTATATTTTTTTTATCATATTGTGCTAATGAAAGAGCATAAGAAATATGACATACCTATGGGTAAGATGCTTTGATGCTGCTTCTTGTTGAAGAATGATGTCCCTGTGTTGTGTATTTGCTACATATTTTTTTGTTGTATTGACCTCTTTTGATGCTTGTTTCCTTTAATGTGCAGGTACTTGAGAGTGATGCTCATGATCCTACTGCTACTGCTGAGCTCTAGAGGAGCTTCCTTGACATTGGTATCTCTTTGTTGAAGATGAATGCAACCCTGTGAAATTTCCTTTTATGGGATAGGGTGCTACAGGATTTCCTACAGGAAACCTACAGGATTTCCTATAGCTGCCTCACCCCTAAACTTTCACTCTTTTCTTCACTTCTTGAGCATAAGGATTGTTGTCATGGATAGAAAAGGGGTCTGGTGATTGGTAGGTGATAGGTATAGCCTTCAAGTATTTTCCCCTTGTCCTCTGTTCTCACCCTCTTCTATTTGTTTTTTCTTCTTTGAAAACTGTAATCTTTTTGGAGTTAACTTATTGGATGAATGCAGGGGTAACATGGTGGTGAGAGGCATGGTGATGAGGTGGTGGAGTAAACATTTTATTTTTTGATATAGGCTGGTCATCCATTTGTTCTAGGGTTAGTTTTCCTGGGATTCCCAAGCCACTCTAATTCCTACAGGAAATTCCTGTAGGTTTTCAGGGAATCCTGTAGAAAAAACAGAGCCTGTGTAAACTAAGATGGAGGAGTTCATAAATGGAGGTATGGAGGAATGAAAATATGAATTGTATAGGTCCTTTTTCTCCTCTCTAGTTTCTTTGATCCTCCTCTTGCTGACTTGCAAACAACATTTTCAAAATTTTCTTTTCTCTCTCTTTTTTTCTTGAAAACAAATAGTTTGCCTCCAAGAGCTTTTCATCCTAGTTGTTTTCCCTGGGTGCCTCAAAAGATGTTTTCACCCATAGATCTTTTTACTTTTTCGACACCATTGGGCTGCCTCACGAGGTTTTCAACCCAATAGTGGGACTCAGGTGCCTCATGGAGGTTTTCACCTGAGTCTCTTTATTATAAGTTTCTATTTTTATAGGGAATTGATGGAGTAGAAGCTGATAATTTCTCCACCACCATCACTACCTTGTTGGTTCCACTGATGAATTCTTGCTTTGACAAGGGCGTCTTGTAGACCTTCAATCTACATCCATTGAAAACTAAAGGAATAGCCTCTGCATCATTGGTTCTTACCTGTATTGAGCCATTATCATTATATTTTGTTATGAAATAAGACCCTAACCATCTAGTCCTTAACTTGCCTTTAAGATCCTTGTATTTGGAATCATAAAATAGAGCCCAATCGCCTTCTTGAAACTGTTTTTCCTTTATGTTCTTGTCATGCTAAATCTTCCTTTGAACTTGAGTCACCTTTGTGTGCAGGAGGGCTTGCGTCCTAAACTCATCTAACCCATTCATCTAGAGCAATATTTCCTATTGTTCCCTCGTAAGATCTAAATCTAGTTGTGCTTCCACCCTTAAGGTGTTGTATTTAAATTCAATGGATAGTAGGACCTTCTTCCCATAGAATATCACATAAGGAGTGAATCTAGTGGTGGTCTTCCAAGTGGCATTGTAGGCCCAAGTGGCCTCAACTAATATATATGCCTAGTCCTTTCTACTCTTCTTAATCAGTTTGGTCAGAATGCCTTCCAACGCTTTGTTGGTTCCCTCCACTTTCCCATTAGATTGTGGGTGGTAAGGATTGGATGTTCTATGCTTGATCTTGTGTTGGCTTAACAAATTTTCAATCATGTGAGATGTAAAATGGTTGCCTTGATTAGTGATTAGTTCTCTATAGTACTCAAACTTATAAAATACATTTTCCCTTAAGAACTCAGCCACTTTCTCCTCTATTGCTGCTTTGATGGCCTTGGCTTCAACCCACTTGGTTAAATAGTCAGTGCACACAATTATGTACTTATTTTTCCTGGATGGAGGGTCAATCGGTCTAATGAAATCCATGCCCCACTTGTCAAATGATTCGAAAGTCACTTAAGGTTATAGAGACATTTCATCCCTTAGGGTAGGTTTCCCCATCCTTTAGCACTAATCACACTAACTAGTATAATTCCTCACATCCCGGTGAAGAGTGGGACAATAATAACCAGCTTATAGCACCTTGAATGTTTTCCTTTTGGTTGAAAAGTGACCCCCACAAGGTCCATAATGACAGGTCAGAATGATGTCAAAGACTTCCTCCTCCCTGACACATCTTCTCAGAATTTGATTTGGGCCCAGTTTGAAGAGATTGCCCCCAATCCAAGTGAATAGGGCGCTCTTCCTCACAATCTTACTTTTCTTTTGGGAGGACAAATTTGGTGGAAACTATGCAGAAACCAAGTGATTTTCTATGTCAGCAAACCATGGAGAGAGGACTAAAATGGTGAATAAGTGTTGATTTGGTAATTGATAATCAACCATTCCTTCCTCCCCTATAGGCAAAGTCTTCTAGATAAAAAATATGCAACAACATTCTCCTTGCCAAACTTATCAATAATAGTTAGATCAAACTATTGTAATAAAAGTAACCATCCAATAATCCGGGCATTTACATTAGGTTTATTCATCAAGTATTTAATTGAATCATGGTCACTATGCACAAATGTTTGGTAACCTGTAATGTAATGCCTAAATTTGTTCAATGAATGCACACCAACTTTTGACACTATGTAGTTCAGTTTGGCTTTTGACAGATTCTTACTGATGAAGTAAATGGCATAAGGTAACTTGTTATCTATTTGGCCTAGAACTGCTCCTATGGCTTTGTAAGAGGCATCAACATGTATATGAAAAGGAAGGGCCCGATTTGGGCATTGGAGAATAGGTGCAGTGGTCAACTTGTCCTTTAGGGTGTCCAAGGCCTCTTGACAACTTTCTAACCATAAAAATTCAAAGCCTTTGGCCAATAACCCAAATAAAAAAGAAGCTAACTTGTAAAAGTCTTTTATAAATCTCCTATAGTATCTAACTAAACCTAGAAGACTTTTGACATCCCTTTATTTTCATGGAGGTGGGACCCTCTGGATGATGGATATCTTATTTGGGTCCACCTGCAGTCCTTTCTGGGATATTGAATGATCTAGAACAATCCCGACAATCATCAAGAAATAACATTTTTCGAGACTAAGGGATAAGTTCATTTAAATGCATTTGTTTAGCACCTTACCCAACTTGGACAAAGCCTCCTGGAAGTCACACCCATAGGGTATAAAATCATCCATATAAAGTTCTACTGCATCATAGACTAGTTTGGCGAAGATACTCAGGACTGCCCTTTGGAAAGTGGCAGGGGCATTACATGGGCCAAAAGGAAGGACCCTATAAGAGAAAGTACCCCAAGGACAGGTGAAGGTGGTTTTATCCTGGTCCTCTAGGCTAATCTAGATTTGATTGTACCTATTGAACCCATCTAGGAAAGAAAAAAACTTTTTCCTTTCCAGGCCATCTAGCACTTGGTCAATGAAAGGTAAAGGGAAATGGTCTTTCTTTGTTGGTTTATTTAACTCTCTGTAATTGACACAAATCCTCCACTTCCCATTTTTCTTTGGAGCCAACACCAAAGGAGAAACCTACTCACTTTCTGAGATAGGGTAAATGAATCCTGCATCGAGTAGCTTTTGCAGTTCTTTTTTGACTATATCCTTGAGAGTTGGATTCATTCTCCTTTGGGGTTGTTAGAATGGTTTGTAACCTTCTTTGATATAAATGTGGTGAGTACACACCAACGGGTGCACTCCCTTCATTTCTTTGTAACTCCAAGCAAAGACATCCAGGTGTTCCCTTAGCAAGTTGAACAACTTTTCTTCTTGGTGTACAGAAAGAGGGGTTGATTTTCAAAGTTCTTTCAGGGCCGAATTCTATTGTTTTGACATGGGTAGGGTTTGAATCAGCTAAGCATAGATCAATCTGATGGTTTCTCTTGGTTTTCTTTACTACTTCCTCTAAGGACAAGGTGCTAGGAGTTGGACTTTGGAGTACATGTTTAATCAAATCATCTTCATTCGATTGTCCTCCTCCCATGGTAGTTTCTAGGGCATAGAGTTGGGCTGAGTAGATTTCATCTTCTTCCTCCTCTTCTAGCCATAAATGTAAGTCATTTTCTAAAGATGGTTGAGCAAGAGGGTACAAGACCAACTTCTTAGACCGATGGCCATTTTTGATAGTCATATTTCCAGTCCTGCAGCTGATGTAAGCATCAACAGTGGCTAACCAAGGCCTCCCAAGTATGAGAGGATAACCACTAAGCTTGGCCTTAGACTGGAGAATTAGGAAGTCTGCAGGGTACTCCCAAGAGTCAATGGAGACCATCACATCCTCAACAATCCCCTCAGGGGCTACTGTGGAACGGTCTACAAGTTGTAAGACTATTGTGGTCTTTCTTAATGCACCTTGGAGATTGAGCTTGAGCATGATTTCCTTATTCATTACATTAATGGAAGCCCCAAGATCAATCAAAGTGTGTGGGACAATGGTTCCATTGATGTGCACATCTACTACAGGGCTTCCAGGATCCAAATACTTTGGGCAAATTACTTGCCCCAGCATTAAGTCGGACAGCTGTCCAATGAAATTAATGGTAGGGGTGAATCTTTTTTACCTCCCTGGATGTTTGAAACACTTCTCTTTAATCAATTTGTTGTAAGTAGGTACATCCTTGATGGCTTGGAGAAGTGGAATTTTGACACATAGATTTTTAAATTCGCCTAGAAGTTCATTCTCTTCTGGGGTAGGCTGGATTGGATGAGTTAATCTTTCAAGATAGGGTGGAGGATTCACTCTAGGCATGCTTTCCTCTCTCTCCTCCTCACTCTCCCTAGGTGGAGATGGAGGTTGGTTGTCCGAGAGTACTCTCCCAGACGTTAGGTTTATTTCCTAAATCTCCACAACATAAGTAGGATAGGATGTCTCTCCATTGTATACTTGTTGTGACTGTCTATTGTTCGGGTTCGTATTTGGCTGGGTAGAAATCTGAGGTTGCTTAGGTGGAGCAGGGTGTAAAAGTTGTGGTTGAGTAGGAGGTGAAGGCAATAAAGCTGGAGCATTGTTGTATGGGGGCCTCCACCCCTAGGGTGGTGCATTCCACTGAGGTTGTGGTAGAGTATATGGCTGAAATGACTGGTTGGTTGGCTGTGAATGGTACTGAGGTGAAAAGGACCAAGGAGGGGGTGTAGACCAAGACAGATGAGCAGGGGCCCCCCAAGAGGGAATGGATGTGTTCTGGTTAGGGTTGTAATATGCATGGGATGACCCTTGTATTCCCTATTGGTATGGCCAAGGCCCATGGGGTCTCCTTTGATTTATGTAGCAGAGTTGTTCAGTCACCTCTTCAGTTCCCTGATACATAGCTTTTAGTCCAAGTAGAGAAGGACACTTGTCTGTGGAGTGGTTTTCTTCACAGACCGAGCATATTTCGATAAGGTTTAATGGATATTCATTCGTAGGGTGCCTCCTTGTGCATCTAGGATAGAAAATGGATAATTCTCTCTTTGCTTCCTCTTACTTTCTCTTGATGTGCATATTGTCCATCTGTAGGGAAAGGGTTTGCAACATTTCAGTCTTGAAATATTCTAGCATATTTCCAATTTCACCTTTTATGGAAGTGTTGGAAGAGGATGAGCTAGCCATTAGTTGACTACCCCTACCCTTTTTCCTAGTTGGCCTTGAATGGTTCCTAAAGACAATATTGATATCTTCATAGGGTAGTTGGTAGATGTCCCCTCCTGCTAGCACGTTTAAGGTATCTAGAAGATCTTCCATTACCCCTCGGAGTAGGACTAGCTTCAGTGACTCAGGATCAAGTGTGCACCTAGAATTTTTGTAGCTAAGTTGGAATATTTCTTCATAATCCTCTAGGGATTCATCATGCCCCAAGGTCATCCTAAAAATTTCCTCCTTGGTGTCTTTGGACCTACAGTAGTCTCAATACTTGTTGTTGAAACCTTGCTGCATCTAAGCCTAGGTTGTGATGCTATCCCTAGGTAAACCCATGAACCAACACATAGTTCCATCCTTGAGAGCATATGGGAATAATTTCAACTTTTGGTCATCAGTGGTGTAATCATAAGTTCTGCATATGACAACAAACTCAAATAAGAAAGTATTTGGATCTTCTGAGGTCAGGCCATGGAAATGAGGAAGAGCAGAGAGGTTTATGTTTTTCATCTTAGTATCCCCATTAGTTTCTCTAATGGGAAAGGCATCCTTAGTTCTTTCTCTATCTCCTCTATCATTTCTATTTTCAGCCATTAGGTTAGTTGGAATGGGTTTTCCTTCTTCTTCCCTTGTAGGTTCTTCAAATATCTCTGGTTGTTCGCCTAAGGGATCCTCCAATTCACAGCTATCGAAGAAAAGGGAAGGTTGGTTGTTTGAAGTGGTGGGGGTATTTGGTAGAAATTTTCCTAAGTTATCCCTTTTCCTATGAAGCATGAAATAAGTGTTTTCATTTTGTTTTGTGGATTTTTCAAGTTTTGAGACTAATTGCAGAATTGAAATAACAAACTGTATGGAAACTAACTGTTGAATGAAATATCACTTGCAGAATGGAAAAGAAAGCAAACCAACTTACAATTACTTTTGCAAAAATGAAGCTAATAAAAAAATGTCAAAGATAAGAAATGGAAGAAAGAAAGCAAAAATCATGTCTTACTCAGACACCTCCCCGGAAACGGTGCCAAAAAGTGATGAGCACCAGTATTGCAGCAAGAATGCTGCAACTCATGGGGCTACCAAATTTACTTTATCAACCGGGTTTCATACAAACTTGGAGGTGACAATGCTATACAAACAAGCATATGCAATAGGTCCACTCTTTGTCACTGCTAAGCTGGTGATAGACCACTATGGTTTCTCAAACCATCCTTCTATTGATTCAGAAGAAGCTTGATTACCAATGAGGAAAGGGGAAATTTGCACTACTGAAATCTTGTCTACTGTAGTAAGGAAAGACTAAAATCAAATTCTTAAACACACCACTCATCTAACTAATTGCTAAGAGGCTTTGCTTCAAAAGAATGCTAAGTTAACATGTGTGTAATCCTATTATCCTAGGCATGCAATCTGAAATAACCAAACACTCTACTGATGTGCATGTAAATGAACACAATAACTCTTTCTTCCTTTTTGTCCTTTTTTGTGTGAAAAATATGAATGCTAAATCCTCTTGGTGATGTGGCAGGTGGGTTAGAGATGGTGGTGAAAGTTCAGATGGCTTGGGAGGAAAGTAGATGTCTTTGCCTATCTTCCTAGATGCCTTTCCCACAATTCAACCTCAAAACATGCCACTACAGGTCATCCTATAGGATGTCCTAATGCTTCCTATAGGATGTCCTAATGCTCCTACAGGATCCCCTGTATTCCTACAAGATCTGGCTGAGATCAAGAGGAGTGATTTGGAAGGTGGTATAGGGTTTATGGAAGGTGAATGGTGGGAGAAATAAGGCAAGGGAGTGGCTAGGACTTCTTCAAAGCTCAAAACGGAGTTTGTAAGATGGGTGGATCCTGGAAAGTTGTTCTTATGGAATGATGAATTGGTTGAGGGAATTAGTGGATTTTGGTGTTCATGGATGGATGAGGTTAGGCTGGGGTTGTTGGTCATGAGATCTTCATGCACTATTGAAATTCGTACCCTACATCAATCATTGGCATTTATCCATGAATCATGTCAAATAAGAAATATTTTCAATCAACTTAAGAAAACATAATTTCATTATCTAGTTGCCTAGTTCATGCATGGAAATACTTGCAGAATAATGTGAAACACTATGAGATCTAATACAAGGTTGAAGAGATCAGATATGACAATTGAATCATATTCTTGAAAATTGACAAAACGTTGGCCTAAGTAGTAGAAAATCCTAAATTCCATAAGAAATCTAAATTTTGTCTTTTTGGGGCTACATAGGAGTTCTTTCCTCAAACCATGGTCCCTGAAGGGAGGAGTGAGGCCAAACCTACCTATTATCAGCTTGAAAAACTACACGTCAACAACATCCTCTATGTCTGAGGTTTGAAAAAGAATTTACTTTCCATTTATTATTTATAAGATAAAGGATATATAATCTCTCTTATAGATGGTAAATTTTTGGTTTGGGGAAAGGATTCAAGTATTGAAAAGGCAAAGGTTATTGGAGTTCATGAAGGAATAATATATAGAGTTATAACATGATATACTCAAGCCCTAGTTGACATGGAGATTAATCCCATCGAATATTCATTACATGATAATACCCTCTCTTACTCAAATGGTAAAGGGCATCCCCAACATCAAGGAAGATCATGAAGGAGGATGCAAAGGAAGTGATTTTGGGAAAGAATACTAGGAAACCTTTTATAAGTAGTGAAACAAGGTCTAAGAAGATATTATACCTTATTCATTATGATGTTTGTGGGACAATGTCTAATAAATATCTTAGAGGCCATCTTTACTATGTTCCCTTCATTGATGATCACTCTAGGAAGACATGGCTTTATCTTCCCAAGACAAAGGATGAAGTATTTTAAAAGTTCAAGGAATTTAGATTGGAAGTAGAGACCTTAACCAAAAGAAAGATAAAGACTTTGAGATCCGAAAATTGAGGTGAATACACTTCAAAATAAATTATAGCATATCATAAAGAAGTAGGTATTAAGAGGGACCTAATTGTTCCCTAAAACCCCAAACAAAATGTAATAACAGAAAGTAAAAATAGAACCATTGAAGAGTGCATAAGGACTATGATATTTAATCAATATCTACCAAATTTTCTATAGGGAGAAGAAACCATGAAAGAATTATACATATAAAATAGAATTCCGCATAGAATCCTTGATAATATGGAACTAGAAGAAGGATTCACAAGGAAGAATCCATGTATAATACATCTATAAATATTTGGGTGTCCTGCATACATTCATATTCCAAAAGACAAGCGAAAGAAGTTAGACTCTACAAGTATAAAAGGTATCTTCATTGGTTATAGTCTTAAAGTCTTATAGAACCTAAATCAAAGAAGGAAGAAAAATCAAAGTTAGCAGGGATGTTATATTTGATGAAAACCATGCCTACAAAAAAACTAGTATGTACCAATCAAATCTGATGAAGAAGATGCACCTCTATTTGAAGAAGAAGAGAAACATGACAAGACACCTACAAACCAAGAAAAATAAGAAGAAGGAACAAGTGAGCCTATTCATTGTATAATCATTCCTGAAACAAAGAAAATGACAAATTGGTTAAAAGTTATACTTGAAGATGTTGAAAGACATGGAGCAATAAAAGGGACTTTTAGAGAAAGAAAAATACCAAAAAGATGTTGGGAAAAACACTGAGAGGGGGGTGAATTAGTATTTTAAAAACTCACAATAATAATTTTCTTTTCTAAAATGTATATGTGACTTTACTGAACCCATCTCGCATATGTATGGAACTGTTGTAAAAGAAACTACTGTATGCTTAGTAAACTTGTAAAACCACTAATTCTTTATCTGTAAAACTTGAACAAGAATGTACGAGATTTATCAGGCATTTGATAAGTAGTAAACAGGTGCAGTAAGAACAGAATAAAGTATCACACATATGCAACACACATTAACACCAATATTTAAGGTGGAAACCCAATGTGGGAGAAAACCAACACTACTATCGTTTCAGTCTTCAAACTTATTAATATCAAAAAATCTTACATTCCTGTAGAGGTGCAGACTCATACCAGTATGCAAGCACCCACCCGTTGAAGGCTACAACCTTCACTCGTATTCCAACTCCTACTGGAAGGGAGATCCAACCCCCTGATCTAATTACCAGCTACTATTTGTAGGAATCTTCGACTTTCCCACTGAAGGCTGCAACCCTCAACAACATACGTGGACCACGTTTCGGCATTTTTCACAATGGATCCACCTTCCTTAATACATCACAACTTGTAGATCAAATAAAGAAAACACCAACTTAATTCAAACAAAACATTGAGATCATTGTAACTAAAACACAGAACTGTACTCAGAATACTGCATCACACACAAAATCAACTGCAACCCTGATCATTCATATGCCAACATGCATACACTACTTCACTTAATGAAACCCATGTGTATACACGTTTTTTTATAGAACAAACTGCGTAAATATCTCAATATACTAAAAAATTGTAATTCTCAATTAGACAAAGAGTTGACCAAAGGTATTCTGAAATATTTTGTTATCTTACAGAACCCTAATACAATTAGCAACATTAATAATCTTTTCAACCAATCAACATGTAACCAAATTTAGCTTCATCATTCAATCATTTCTACTTTAGACATTATCACTCAACCCATATCAACATGAGGAAATCATTGACATACAATAGAGAAACAACAACACTGATAAGGTTGATCAATGATTTATGAACCAAAACCCTTCCTTTATATACACAACTTTGAAGAAACGAACTTGCATGTATACGTGACTTCACTGAGACCAACATGCGTACAGATCTGAAAAATGAATAGAAACCCTTCCTTTATATACACTACTTTGAAGAAATTAACTCGCGTTTATACACAACTTCATCGAGACCACCCTGCGTACAAATCTGCAAATTTTGACCTAAGCTTGTGCAGCTCTTTAGAACTTCAAAAAAACCTAGATCATAATATTCAGAGATAAAAACATGCACCAATACTTAGATCTAGTCAATCAATTAGCAGATCATACAATGGAAAGTCATTTTAGGTCTCATGATCCTGTTCCATCATTATATTCATCAATTCATAATTATTTCAGATCTATGTGTCAACTATGGCCCTTACAATGCAAATGTACTTCAGATTGAAGTATTCATCAAAAACCTTTTCACATGCACACTTAGCAATTTGATTTTCACGTCCTTATATAGTTAGAGACTTAGCCAATACCATGGGTCAAAACTACACTAGTGTCGATAATATTCTTTGATGGGATGAATATCTATTGTTGTGCTCATTACTATGGGCCAATACCATGGTAAAGATCCCTGGTATTTAGAATACCATGGTGCAGAAACTATACGTGCCTTTTCTTCTTTAAACTCGTGTGTATAAGCGACTTGGCCTTGATGTACCCACATATAGATCTTCAAATTTTCACCTATGGCAAACTTTTGATTCTGATTTGTAAACCTTGGTCCCATCATTTTGTTATTCTATTCCATCACTTTGTCACCTCTGAATTGACTTGTGGATTCATCTAGCTACCATATACTTGTTTTGTTACAATTGAGTTTCCATCAAGGACAACACATGCATCATAATGCCAACAATCTCCCCCTTTGGACTTGATGGCAACCATGTTGGTGTTGATCTCCTCAACCTGTTAGATACATCAAATAACCATTATTCAAACACAAAAATACTCTCCCCCTTTGACATCAAGGGCAAAGGGTAGACCGAAGCTCCCTCTTTGGATCTGAATTGCGCTATATTTTCCATGCTCCCCCTGAGCACATGCTAAATCTTCAGAAAGATTTTCAAATAAAAAACATGACTTTATAACTGAACCGAGTATGACCTTCCTATCACCAAGGACTCATACTTACATCAATCACCCAACTAAGTGGGTATACATATTTGACTCAACTACCCAACCAAGTGGGATTACATTTTTTTGACACCACCACCCAATCAAGTGGGATTACATATTTGACATGACCTTAGAAGTCCATACATGAATAAATATGACAATTATTACATCATAGGTCTCCACATGACCTTTACATCAAATGAAATACATAATGGACACCAAAATATATTTAATAGTAGCATAATTCATCAACCATAATGCCAACAATGCATTATATTCTACAAGGCTAATGCTCCCCTTGAACCTATGCCACCTGTTCATTGTCAACAACTCATTCATCAAAGCATATTCATTAATCAGATAAATATCAATGAGAAAAAATAACTCAATACCATATCAATAGACTGTACCTATCAACACTAGACCAATAAAAATCAAATCATAGTTGTCAATAGCATGTCAGAGGCTAGCATTGAGTTTGTCCCGTTGCTTTTCTATCAAAGAAAAACATACACAATTGTTTGCAAAGAAACTCATGTATATACACGACTATACTTCATGAAAACCGCGTATAGAAAGAAACCTTCTGAGTTTTTTTTACCTGTAGACTAAGCAAACTAGATTAACAACAAAATGAGGCAGAGACAACTCCCAATTTCTGTCTGAGATATTCAAATGCTTCTCTGGGAGGAAGTTTAGTAAATATGTCATCAACTTGTTCTTTGGAGAGAACATACACCAATTTAACCTTTTTCTCAAGCACTTGTTCTCGTAGAAAGTGATACTTAATAGGAATATGCTTGGTCTTGGAGTGCATAACAAGATTTTTCGAAATACTGATAGATCTTGTATTATCACATAGAATGGAGATGGGTGGAGAACATTTGATTTGTATATGTTGTAATGTTTGCATCATCTAGAGAAGTTGTGTGTAACAAGATGCAGAAGCCACATATTCTACTTCCATTGTAGATAAGGCAATGGAAATTTGTTTCTTCCTTAAGCAAGATACCAATCGGGGCCCCATGTAAAATGCACCTCCATTAGTGCTTTTCTGGTCATCAAAATTTCCATCATAATCCACATCTATGTATGCATTAAGGGTAATATTTGCATCTTTAGGATACCATAGACCAAAGTCTTGGGTTCCTTGGAGATATTTGAATATTCTCTTTACTAACTGAAAGTGTGACTCCTTTGGATTGGCTTGGAAATTTCCAACAATCCCAACTACATTCATGATATCTGGTCTGATACCTATTAGATAAAGAAGACTCTCAATCATAGCCCTGTACTTTGGTTGGTTTACTGTGGGAGAATCATCATTATAACAAAGGTTGCATCCTGTGATCATGGGAGTACATACAGGTTTTCAGTCTTCTATCCCATACTTCTTTAGAATCTGCTTGAGATATTTAATTTTTGAGAGAAAGATGTCCTCTTTTGTTTGTTGCACTTGTAGACCAAGAAATAGGTTAGTTACCTAAGTAAATACATTTCAAATTCTTGTTGCATAACATAAGCAAAGTTTTCACTCATAGTTTCCTCATTACTGCCAAAGATGATATCATCAACAAAAACAGCAATAATTAGCAGTTTATCACCCTCAATTTTTGTGTACAAGTTGTTGTCTTCGTATCCTTTTGTGAAGCCCTGTTGCTCAAGATATTTTTCAAGACGATAATACCATGCCTGTGGAGCTTATTTTAGCCCATATAAAGCTTTTTTGAGTTTGCATACAAGGTTTTCATCATTCCCCAAAATGAATCCTTCTAGTTGTTCAATAGATACTTCTTCTTCTATATCTCCATTAAGGAAAGCAGATTTTACATCCATTTAATAAATTTTGAAATTTGAAAACTTGAAAATGCAAGAAACATTCTTATGGCTTCAAGTCTAGCTACTAGTGAAAATGTTTCTTCAAAGTCTATACTTTCTTGTTGAGCATAACCTTTACAAACAAGTCTAACTTTGTTCCTAATGACCTCTCCATTTTCATTCAAATTATTTTTGAATATCCATTTTGTCCTAATAACATTTTTATCATGAGGCCTTGGAACCAATTCCAAAGTATCATTCTTTTCAATTTGATCAAGTTCTTCATTGATGGCCTTAACCCAACATTCATCTTTACTAGCTTGATTTACATTTTGTGCTTCAATGGTGGATAATAAATCTAGATAACTAGAAGATCCTACAAGGGTTCTTCTTGATTGTACCCCGGATTCCTTTTCTCCTAGAATTTGAATTTCTCGATGATTCTTTTGAACATACATGGATGGAGCCTTTTCTTTGTCTGATGTGTCTTATTTTTCTACTTCATTAGTTTCTTCTTCTATATCATTACCATTTTATGTGGAAAATAATTCATCATCATCATCCTCTTTTGTTTATGTTACCTTTTTGGGATATGTGCATGCTTCATCATTCACAACATCACTGCATTCAACAATTTTCCAAACTCTCTTATTGTAACATTTGTATCCTTTGCTTCTAGATGAGTAACCAAGAAGTATTCCTTCATCTGCTCTAGCTTCAAACTTACCAAGTTTTTCATCATTATTTTTTATGAAACATTTGCTTCCAAAAACTCTAAAATGATTTACAGTGGGAGGCTTAGCATACCAAAGTTCATATGGAGTTTTATCACTATTCACACGAACATGAGACTTGTTGAGAATATTTACTGTGGTATGTGTAGCTTCACCCCAGAAGGTGTCACGAGTTCCACACTGATCAATCATAGCACGAGCCATTTGTTGAACAATTTTATTCATTCTTTCTACCATGCCATTTTCTCGAGGAGTTTTAGCTACAAAAAATTGTATTTTTATGTCATGTTGTTCACATAAATCAAAGAATTCATCTTATATGCATTCTCCTCCTTGGTTAGATATGAGACATTTGATTTTTAGAGCTAATTCATTTTGAACTAATTCTTTGAAGACTTTAAATTTATCAAATTCCTCATCTTTGTGTTTCAATAAACTAATCCAACACATTCTAGAAAAGTCGTCAATGAATAAGATATATTATTGTTCTCCATGAGGTGAATTTTTCCTTACTGCTCCACACAAATCAATATGTATAAATTCAAGAGGCTTACTTGGTGATCCTTCTTTGGCATTGAATTGAAATTTGGTTTGCTTACCGAATTTACATCACTTACATATGTACTTTTTGGTATGGTGATGTTGTGTAGATCACGAACAACTTTGAGCTTGCTTGATTTGTTTATTTGAGAGAAGCTTAGATGTCCCAACCTTCTATGCCATAACCAACTTTCCTCTGCCTTTCCTAGGTAACATTGTTCTTGGCCACCCTTCAAGATATAAAAATTTCTCAGGGCTCTTGTTCCTTTTATTATGGTCTTTCTTGTGTCAATTTCATGAACCAAACTTTTTTGATTGGAATACTACCTTATTTCCTTGGTCACCCATTTGGCTAACAATTAACAAGTTATGCTTTAATCCATCAACATATATAACATTACCAACTTTAACCTTTTCTTTTATAAAAACATAACCTTTACCCTTAATGATAGTAGGTGAGCATTTCCAAAAGGGACATGCTTTTCTTTCTCTAAAGCATTGTATGAAATAAGTTTATCTTTATCACCTGCCATGTGTTTTGAGCATCTTCTATCAATGTACCATTGATTTTCTTGTCCTTCTGCAAACAATGTTATGCCACAACTTTCAAACTGTAACTCCTTCCTTTTCTATACCTTAGAATTTGTTGATATTTTCTCTTTTTAAGATGTCGACTGTAATTTGCTCATGCATTCAAATTCTTCATGTTCAAATTTATTGCAAAATGAACATTAAATTTCATCTACAAGAGGTGAGAAGTTATTATAAGTGTTCTTCTTGACTCCTGCCTCATTCCTTTGTTTTCTTGCTTCTCTAGTCATGATGGTTCTGTATGCAACAAATTGAGCAGCCTTATGATCAAAATTATGGCATGAGAAACATTTTCCATTTAAGAATAAATTTCTATGATCATAGAATCTTCTGGTGTTCTTTACCTTTTGACTGGTGCTTCTATTGTTGTTCATCCTTAGATTAGAGTGAACATGGTTATCCTGTGGCGTTCCTTTATTATTTTGCTGAGGAATGAAGCTTTTCTTACTGGTTTTAGCTGCATTTAGATAGCTTCCAATGCTGGCTAAAGAATTTTCTATTTGAGATGTTTCTTCAGTGTATCCAAGACCTGTCTTCATAAGAGGAGAGCATTGTACCTTGATAATTTCATCTAAGGTTTCAGATCCTTTAGTAAATCTAAAATTCAAAGTTTTTATTTTCTAAAGTTCCTTTCTTAGACTTACTACATCACATTCTAACTTTTCATTATGCTTTTCCTCTTCTATGAGTTGATGCTTCAATGTATCTATGGCTACTTTTTTTTTCTTCCAAGCAAATTTTGAGTTGAGTAATTTCTTCGAAGAAATATTTTTCCTCTAAATCATCCATAAATTTATCATTAGACTCATTAGTATTTTTCTCAAAAGCCATGAGTAATTTAAGATCTTGATCAGATTCTCCTTGCTCACTGTTTGACAAGCCATCATTAACTTGATGAGTATAATAACTTCTTCTATTGTCAAATTGTCTCCTATTACCTTTTGCAGTATCCTTCCCTTTGTCATGGTTGTCTTTATGAGGACATTTAGGAGCATAATGACCAACTCTACCACAAGAAAATCATTTGAAGTGCAACTTACCTCTAAACCTTCTAGTGCTCAATTGAAGTTTCTTTATGAAGTTCACCTCATCTTCTTCTGATATATATATGCTGATTCCTTGTGTTATTCCTTTTCTTTGCCTTTTCTAGATGCTTTAAATGTAGGTTCTTTGACTTTTGAGGGGCCTCCATTTCTCATTTCAAAGAATTCAAGATCCTGTGAAGTTGAACAACAGTAAGAGTTTGCAGCTCCTACTTCTCTTCAATGGGAGACATTTTTTATTCGAATTTAGGAGTCAGAGATCTTAAGATTTTCTCTACTAAAGTAGTTTCCTTTATTTCTTCACCCTGATTTTTCATTCGACTTACAATATCATCTATATGTAGAAAGAAACTAGAAATACTTTCATCGTTATGCATTCTGAGAGTTTCATATTGAATTTTGAGCGTTTGGAGTTTAACACTTTTATCTTGGTATGTCCTTCATAACTTTGAATGATTCTGTCCCATATTTCATTTGCCCTGTTTAACTGCATAAATTTGACAAATTATGATTATGTCAAACTTCCCAATAATGCATTGACAACTTTGACATTGGTTTCATACGTCTTCTTTTCTAATGCATCTGTGGAAACTGCGGCTGGATATTGGTAACCTCCTTCCATAATTTCTGAAATATCTGCTGTAAGGGACTGAAGATAGGATCCGGTTATTGTCTTCCAATATATAACATTATTTTCATTGACGAGTGGTAGTCTGATAGATGTTGTTTCGTTTTGATTTCTCATCTCAGGAGATCTTCCTTCAAGCGATTGATCTTCTTTTGAAGGACCTGGATCTGATACCAATTGTTGGGAAAAATACTGAGAGGGGGGGATGAATTAGTATTTTAAAAACTCACAATAATAGTTTTATTTTTTGAAATGTATACATGACTTTACTGAACCCAACTTGCATATGTACATGATAATTGTAAAAGGAACTAGCGTATGCTTAGTAAAATTGTAAAACAACTAATTATTTATTTGTTAAACTTGAACCAAAATGTAATACGTTTATTAGGCATTTGGTAAGCTGTAAACAGGTACAGTAAGAACAGAATAAAGTATCACACATAAGAAACACACATGAACACCAGGATTTAAGGTGGAAACCCAATGTGGGAGAAAACTACCATTTTTGTCATCTTAGTCTTCAAACTTATTAATATAAAAAACTTATTACATTCTCGTACTGGTGTAGACTAATACCAATACACAAGCACCCACCTGGTGAAGGCTACAACCTTCACTCGTCCTCTAGCTCCTACTGGAAGGGAGCTCCAACTGCCTGATTTGATTACCAGTGACTATTTTAAGGAAGATTCGACTTCCTCACTGAAGGCTCCAATCCTCAGCAACATCTGTGGTCCATGTTTCATAAATTTTCACACTAGATCCACCTACTTTAATACGTCACAACTTGTTGATCAACTAAAGCAAACACCAACTTATTCCAAATAGAATAGTGAGATCATTGTAACCAGAATGCAGAATTGAACTCATAATATTGCATCACAAACAGAATCAACTGCAACCATGATCATTTGTATGCCAATGTGCATACACTACTTCATTTAAGGCAACCCACATGTATACGTGCTTTTCGTTAGAGCAACTTGCGTATAGATCTCAATATACTAAAAACTTGTAATTTTGAATTAGAAAGAGAGTTGACCAGAGGTATTCTAAAATATTATGTTAGCTTACAGAACCCTCATATAGTTAACGACATCAATAATATTTTCAACCAATCAACATGTAACCAAATTCAAATTCATCATTCAATAATTTATAATTCAGACATTATGACTCAACCCATATCAACATGAGGACATCATTGACAGACAACAGAGAAACAAAAACACTAATCAGGTTGACCAGTGACTTATAAACAAAAATCCTTCCTTTATGCACATAAATTTGAAGAAACGAACCTGCGTGTATACATGACTTCACCAAGACCCACCTGCATATAGATATGAAAAAATGAGCATAAACCCTTCCTTCATATACACGACTTTGAAGAAATGAACCCACGTGTATACACAACTTCACCGAGACCGACCTGCATACAAATGTGCAATTTTTGACCTAAAATTGTGCAGCTCTTCAGAACTTTAGAAAAACCTAGATCATAATATTTAGAGATAAAATTATGCATCAATGCTTAGATCTAGTCAATCCATAAGAAGATCACACAATGGAAAGTCATTTCAGGTCTCATGATCCTGCTCCATATACTTGTTCTGTTACAAGTGAGTTGTCATCAAGGACAACACATGCATCATAATTCCAACAAAATATACTCAGGATATGCAACATACCTGACGAATTTAATTGAAGAAGAACCAACTACCTTTGAAGAAATTGTTCATTAAGAAGAATGGAAGAAGTAAATGCAAGAAGAATATCAATCTATCATGAATAATTGGGTTTGGGAAATCATTCCTTGACCTAGTGACAAATATGTTGTCACTTCCAAATGGATTTACAAAATCAAACATGTCGTACATGGAAGCATAGACAAATATAAAGTCAAATTTGTTTCAAGGGGTTTCTCTCAAAAGGAAGGAACATATGATGAAGAAACATTTTCTCCCACTTCCAGGTACACTACTATTAGATTTTTGGTTTCAGTAACTTCTACTGAGCGATGGAATATTCATCAAATGGATGTCAAAACAACATTTCTAAATGAAACCATTGATGACAAAATATGTATTGAAAAACCTAAAGGTTTTGAGATAAATAACATAGATACTAATGCTTGTAGACTCAAGAAAACTCTACATGTCTTGAAGTAAGCTCCTAGGTATTTTCTATGCAAGAATGGATGCATATCTCTTAAGGATTGGGTTCGTCAAAAGTTCTGTCGATGTAAAACTCTACATCAAGATAGTAAAGAATGAACTAGTCATTATACTACTTTATGTGGATGATTTATTTTTTATAGGTGTGGAGCACAAAATTCTAGAAAGCAAGAAAATGATGGGAGCTAAATTTGAAAATAAAGATCTGGGACTCATGCATTATTACCTGGGCTTGGAATTTTGGAAAAAAATTGGTGAGATTTATCTTGGTAAAGGCAAGTACATAATAAGGATGTTACAAAATCTCTGTATGGTGGATTCCAAGCATACGACCACTCCCATGATCACTAACCTCAAGAAGTTGAGAAGCTCTGACTCTAGTATCATGGATCCTACAATCTATCATAAGTTGGTGGGATCTTTGATGTACTTGGTGAATATTAGACCTGATATATGCTTTGTTGTAAATGTTCTTAGTCAATTTCAATTGGAGCCTCGTACTAACCATTGGATAACTGTTAAGGATATTTAAGATACCTATGTGGAACAATTCATTACTTCCTGAAATATGATGGAAAGGAAGTTAATTTAATAGGTTTTACTGATTCCGATTGTGGTGCCAGTGAGACTAATGGAAGAAGCACTATCGGTGGCTCTTTCAACTTGGGAATTGCAATTATTTCATGGATGAGTAGAAAACAAGATCTTCTTGCGTTAAGCAGTGCTGAAGCTAAATATGGCTACATGTGAAGTAGGAAAATAAGCAGTTTTGTTAAGAAAAATCTTGTTAGATTTGTTTGGAAATTGTCTAGATCCTATAGTGATAAACTATCATGATCAAAGCAACATCAAGATGTCTGAAGACCTCGTATATCATGCCAGGATGAAGCATATCAATAACAAGTACCATCACATTAGAATTTTGGTACAATATGGGGTCATGAAGCTACAATATATTCTGACGGATGAACATGTAGTTGATGTGTTAACAAAATCTCTTCCAAATAAGAAGTTTGAATATTTCATTAGCATGATTGGATTAGCTGATGTTACAGATTTAGTGAATACAGAGAGATGAAGCATCTTATGAAAAAAAGATGCTTGGGAGGACATCTGGTTGGCCTATGTGTCGATGTCTAGATCCAAAAGTAGGGAGGGTGGCTTTAGTCATGGAGCTCCAACCTTGGATACACACCTAAATCCCTGGGTTGGTGTTAAAGATTAAAATCTTGATGGTACCTAGAGAGGTTAAAGCTTGAGTACACCATAGTCCCACCTGATCAAATTACCCTGGTTAGGTATCTAATCTATAGAACTATGTGTGCTACAACTCTTCATAGTTCATATAATTATGATATATTCCATGTACTTATAATTGTATGTAATTTTGAATACCTCCCTAGTTAAGAGCGACTCTTGAAGCATGTAACTAGTTTCGGTCTTCATAATTGTATTTAATGAAAAGAAAGGGAAAATAAATTTATTGTAAAAGAAAAAATATTTTGAAGCATGGATTTTGTGCTCTTTTATTTATTTACTAGGTCAAAGCTTCCATTTAAGGCTTCTAGGTCTTTTCATGAGTCAATAATTCATTTTCATCTTGATTAGGCCCTTCTTGGGATTTTGTATCATGTAAAAATAATTATTTTTTAGCCAAAAGAGTCATTTGTCACCTCCACACCAAGTCAACCTTGTCCTCATGAAGTCAGTCTAGATTAGGGATATTCAACCCAACATAAAGGGTATATATAGAGAGGCATCTTGACCTATTTTAAGCAATCACTCAACAAGTTTTATCTACAAGAGAAGGAAGCATAAAATAAGAGCTAAGGTGTAAGAGAAGGATGGAAGAAGCATAGAAGACCTAAATCAAGTTATTTGGAAATATATCTCTTACACATTCAAAGTTTCTAGGCTAAAGTTGGGCTTGAAATTCTTAACTTACTGTAGGTTCAAAATTCTAAAGCTGAGGTCCGAAATTATAGTTTGTAGTTGTAATTGAGAAGCTGACACTTAGAGATTTTGGCGGGGATGATCTATTGGATGGAAGGGCTAACTTGGTGATTGGAGGAGGTCTTTGTCTAGGTCTAAATGGTTTTGTTTTGTCTCATCTTTATTTGAATCTATTGGTGGAAGAGTTGGATTGGGTTTTTCCCTTTGAGGGGTTTTTCCCTAGCTAAGTGACTACATCTTGTGTCTCTTGTTCTTGTGGTCTTCATATACATTTTATTTGGTAATTTCTTGATGAAGGATAAACTAATAAAGAATTAAAATAACCCAACATAAATCATAAGTAATTATCAAGAAAGAGGAATCAAACCCTAAGCAGTGATTTCTCAACACTTCCTTAAAAGTGACACCAGCTCAACTCCATAAGAAATTAAGGGACTTGGCCTCTTCAATTCTAGAAATGACTCATTGTTTTAAAAATCATTGTAACAATTTTTTTTATTTCAAAATCTCACACAAATATTTCAATGTGGTATGATTCATACAGTGAGTACAAAAGTGAAATCTTTTGCTTTATTTATATAACCTTGTTGGCTTTCACATCAGAGGCTTCTCTATCACTAAGACAAATTCTGAGTCCTTCCTTACAAAATTTACTTTAACCACCTATAATTATATTTAGTCTCCAACAACCATATGTCTCATCCTACCTAATTTACTAGATTTCTTTAGCCCTTATGTCAAATATTTGTAATTTTTTCATGAACTAGGTTTCTTGTCTATCAAGAGAACTAGGGCTAAGTGGTTGCTCTTACCTTGTCAATAATTCCCTCAAACTTCGTTCTAATACCATGTCAATTTTTCATAATACTCTTATATGATAATTACTTCTAACTATATTAATTTAAATTGTTTTGTATTCACATTTATCATTAAGCAATTACACATAATATTTTTAACAATAGAGCAGTAGAAGCATAAAGAGACAGCTAGATAAGAGACACAAGCATTTACCTTTGGGAAACCCACATGGGGGAAAACCAATAAACCTTTTCCTTAGAGAAATTATTCGGTTAAATATATATACATATAATTCTTCTAGCCAAGTACAAGTTCAAACTGACCAACAATATCACTATCGTAAAACCTAGTCAAACTACCTCCTAGTCATGTCTAACAAGTTCTCACTAAAGTCAGTATGGTTTGATATACTAGGTTGAATTACGAGTTACTCCTACACTAGAGAAACTTAGACCTAATCCCAAAAAATACCTATAAAGTTTGTCACACATGCGAAGTTAGTAGTAGAGAAGAACACCATGTGTGTGAAGTCAACAAAGAGAGTGATAAAGGCCTGGGTTATTAGTTAGTTAACTTCGACCTTCTTCATCCTTCTTCCTGTCTCCATATATTCTTCATTGGATGCCCTAAACATGTCCTTTTTTTTTTGTGTTCCGAATTTTGTCTAGGAGAGGAGGTCAAATATGTCATATATAGAATATTGGTTGGTTGAATGGGTTCCTGTTTGACTAGATCCAACTTAACTAGGAGGAGGGTCAACTTGACCTTATAGGAGCCAAACACTCAAATTTCAAAATTCAACATTTTTCTTTTGAAAATGACATGAAGAGCATCCCTAAAAAATTTATTTTTGACAAGGACATGATTCAATATGTCTTATATTTATTATTAAATATACATCAAAGGTTAAAATATTAATTATGAAGACCGACCATATCCACAAAATTCAACAATTTACAATCCAGGGGAGGAGTTATGGTGTTATCGGGCATGACCAAGATCCAACCTTCAAAGGTATTAGATGAATCCATTAAATTTTCATTTGATAAAACATATGATACATGATTTTCTAGGGGAACTTAGCTCTTGGGAACTAAATCTTAAGCACCCCATGACCAGGAGCTTGGCCAAGGGCCATGACTATCAGATATGGGGAAAATATGTTGAAATTTGCACTTAAAACCATTTGATACTCCCAATGTCCAGTAGATGGATTAGCGGTTGAAAACAACCTTTCCATACAAACCTATCACATCTAACCCCACCAATGCCACATCACTCTTTATTGGTTTTATATCACTTTATGTTGATTTGGGGGGACGTCAATGGTGGTTTTTGAAAGAAAAGGGGGGAGGGGAGGAATCCATTCATAAAATTCTATGTTCACTTAGTGGTTTTACTATTGATGTCATTTTATATCCCCCTTTTGGTTAAGTTTCAACTAGGTTAGGTCCCCCCAAAATGAATAAGGGCCATTGATCTCTAATGGTCTATGATGTGACCTAATTACTAAATGTTGGATGGCCCAAATCCCCTCCATTTTTTTACTTATGATATTGATTGATCCACAAGAGCCTCTAAGCTATGTTGATTTTGGTATTGAAGTCAATGATAGCTCATTATACGTGCTCCAAATACTTTTTGTTTCTCCAACTATGCTCTCCCTTGCATGTCAACATCAATGAAAACACATTTTCCAACAATTATGATAGGAATAATGGAGCTTTGGATGTGCCTAATCTATAAAATAATGAAGGGATAAGGAGATAAGGCACAAAAACAACCTTTAACAACCCAAGCAAAGAAAGAACCCTCCTATCCAATACCTTCTCCATATGATAGTGGTGTTGAACTAGTTGACGAATCTTCCTTAAAGAATATAATTTAGAGTATGAAGAGGAAGAAGATGAATCGAAAGGGAATTGTTACAAAAACACTAAGGAAGAAATGTTCCATTGAATAGTAGACATGTTAGGATATTCCGACACATAGGAAATAGTTAAGTATAACTTGGTCTAGTGTAGAGTTAGGTAAAGTGTGTTTCTATACTATGTACTTTTGTAACTTACAATTTGATGGTCACGATATGTAGTGATCTGACGGTTCATTCTCTCCTCGGTATTACCGACACTTGATCCGTGGCTTGACACCCGATTGGTCCATGAATTCTATTTAAAGCGCATGGAGGGTTATTTGTAGGTTAACCGTGCATGAGAGAAGCTTATGTAAATTTTCATTCTTTTAATAATAAATTGCCTGTAGTGGCCACGTTGGCACAGGCTGTGGACTGTTTCCCTCTTTGAGGGTTTTACCACGTCAAAATACTGGTGTATTGATATGTGATCTGTTTGTGAGCGGTGTCCTTTTGGTGTTCTGTCTAAGGAACTTACCCTGTAAATTCCTACATGGTATCAGAGCTATTTGAGG
>APFE031593172.1:0-15830 GCA_000404065.3 Pinus taeda
CTTATAACGTGAAATTCAAAATCATGTAATAAACACAAATAGCCACAAAACAATTATAATCCAAATAGCAAAAAAAATTAGAAACACAATTCCACATTCTCTATTTTAAAAATATAGGATTTAAAAGACTTTGGAACTCATTACATGGTTTTAATCTACATTTTCTCACTCCAGGAGCTTATATAGGCATAGCCAAAGAATTCTTTACATATCCATACTCAAGAACCAACTGCTTCTTTCTCTTAGTTTTCAACATATTTAAAATAAATGGACTAAGAGTTACTTAGTTACAAGTGAACTCAAATCTTTTATCTTATAATGGAATATTAAGTGTAAATATGAAATGGAACATTTACTCGTATTACTAAATATTATTTGACTTGAAATAATCTCAAAACTCTCCTAGGTCAAATATATGCCAATTTGAGAACTATGAATTTTACGCATTAAGAACATAGTACAAATTAGCATGAACTAGCTCTAGGAAATGCATGTCAAACTATACATAAGCATGCCATGTGGAGTTAAGTGTATAGGGCTGAACTCAACAACACACAAAATCAATGTCTTAGAATCTCGAAACTATTAGTTGTTGAGTGTTTCTCGTGACATAATTCACCTAATGATGTGATTATATTTTCCATCAAATTTCAAAAATTTATTGCAGTAGATAAACACGAAAAGTCTACTCTCTTGTTGAAGAAATGTCAATTATCCTAATACAATATTTTGTAATTCAATCCAATCATGTCAAAATTCTTTCTTAATAAAACCAAAGGTGTTCTTCTATAGTAGAATAGGTATACTTCATTCAAAATCCTCATATGGCATCAATATTTTCTTTAGTAAAAATGATAAACTTCCAAAAATTATTTTAATTTTATTTTTTTATATTTTAGATAATTATGGAAAAATGTATTCAAAATAAAAGAATTGAGATCTAATTTATTGTTGGGCACCGTTGGATGGGGTGTTTGGCATAAGATAATTGTGGAGTTTTTTGTTTCCATCTCATTATGCATTAAGAAGACATGACAATGGATCCCTACACACTTTCTCGAAAGATAATCATGATTCTTTATATGTATCACATGATATTGTATGGCTTATTACCTTTCTTCATTAGTGGAGGAAATTCAATCTAGCATTCATTTAATGCACAATTTTGAGTAGAGCTCCAATAGATCTTGGTGGGAAATTGTATATCATCCTCAATTCCTAGACGTATTATTTTAGGTAGGCTTTCCCATGTGCATTGGTCATTTCTAGAGGTGGGGAACACTCCTATCGCACAGTGCCACCAACCCACATGAGAGGATAATTTACTAGCAGCTACAACAAGTATCACATTGAGATTTATGGTCACCATGGGTAGAAATTAGTTTCATCTAGTTAGTTATGCTTCAAGTAATGAGTTAGATTTCCTTCGTATATCTTGTTCTTTCAATTATTTAACTATATAATCCTTTGGGCTCTCCAGTGAGGATGCTTTCATTTTCTATTGTCTTAAAGTGTTCCCTGGTTAGATTAAGATATTTCTCCACTGTCCTATCTTTCCTCAGTTGTGACATCATTGTGCTTTCCTTCTTTGGGTTATCATGCAACATGGAGTCCTATAGTGCTCTCATGCATCAAAATCTCCAACCTACCCCATTTAGCTTCTCCCATTTGTGAGCAATGCACGTACATATATCCACTACCCCATTCTTTCTAGTGTGATGCTACTCTTCTACTCTAGCTAAGCAAGGTCTAAGGGTATCTAGCTTATCGTGCCTTGTAAACAAGCTTGTGTTTCAATGTAGCATGGCTTACTACCAAGAATAGGGTAGCTTTCATGCCCAACAATGGGGTAAGAGCTTGGGAAATGGTTATAGGGATCATACCCCTTAGCAACTCCAAGAGGAAATAACATAGGTGGAGAGAGAATTAGTTGAAAAACATCATTGTCTAACCAACTTAGAAGTGTTGGCTAAGGTGGTCAATTGGGTCCTAGACATAGGTCACAACAAGGGCCACTAGAACAAATACATGTACATAGTCGATATATATAGCACTTAAAATTGCTATTGTGATGAGGTGATTTTTAGGAATGAAGTTAAAGAGGAAATTCTACTCATCTTGGATGACATGCAACGGAATATGAACTCCATCGATCACATGCATGGGTGTATACAAACTTAAATGGGCTTCCCCTCAAGCTACTCCCCAAGCAATGGCAGGGATCCCATTCCTATGCAGACCTCTGAATCTAATAAGTCTGAATGACGATTTATATGTTGTCCTCATTTTCTATTTCTATTTCCACATTTTTTTTGTTTTTAGTTCAAGAATGGCCCTAGCGGCCTAGCATATCAGACTAGTCTTTTTATACTGTGGATAAACATCAACAAACTCATTATTTGGCTATCACTAAAATTGAAGTTTTGTTTATGGTTTGGTTTCCCCTTTGGAAAACCAAGATAGACTTCAACCCATTATAATGTATACTAGTAAATTCTAAAAATATAATCTTTACCTTACAATGTGTGTGTAATTGTATTCTTCCAAAAATTTAAAACAAAAATTATAAATATCATGCCCAAACAACCTTTATTTGATTGGTAAGAATAAAAAACAAACCATGTATTAAAAACAATATGTACTAGAAAAGAAAATCGTATATTGTGAACTAGTATATATAAGCATGAAAACATTTAATTTATGATACATCTCTTGTTATCAAAATTTTAAAAATCATAAAAAGTAGTTAAATTATCACTTTATCTCAATTAATATTATTGATTATAAAATAAATTAATACATGAGTAAAACATATTATATGTAACAAGATTTTTAATCATGGAGATTCATCTCCACTTTACTCGGAGATTTTCAACATGTAAATAGGTTGTGTTATAGTATGGATCAATACCATGACTTACCATTTCTTTAATTAATCAATTTAATTAAAAAAAAGTGCTTAACTATTTTTAAAATAAATCTCAACCTCTTATTTTTTACTACTATTATTTTTTTAGGAATTATTCTCTAGATTAAATCCTACTTTCCACTTCAATAATTATTTGATAATTGAATTGAAATTCTAAAAAATTATTTTCTAAGATAAACACCCTATCAAACTAAATTAAACCAAACTAAATTAAGTAACTAAACCCTATATTAAATATAAAACTTAAAATATATATATATTCAAATTATCAAAGTAATTTTGAGAAGACGACGTCATGAAATCAAAATAACTAGGTAAGACAAAATCATGAAATAAAGAGATAAGAATGTTTCATAGAATCTAATTTGATCACGAGAGGATAAGGTTGACAAATTAAACTATTACAATAGTGTAATAATAATATCGGTTAAAACACATTATATTATAATGTCAGAGTCAAACATTAAATGTAAAGTCAATGAAAGACAATCTAAGGAACCAAACAAATACCGAACAGTCAAATCACGTTCACAAGGAGGCATAATGAGCACCTCGTGACAATTTGCATTTTGAAATTCAAGCACAACATTAACTAAAAGTAAGGTCAATAAAATTGCGACTCAAACTCGACATCATCTAATTTAAAATTGTCTAATTTAAAATTTAAAGAATGAATCAGATTCTATAGGATCAATCATGTTATTTAAATAAATAGAAAATATGTATTTAAATATTTGAATATTTTTTTAATTTATTATTATAAATTTTAAAAAATATATAAAATTTAATTAATTATAAACTAACCAAAGTCGTTACATTAAACGAATCATTGTTTTTGCTATCCATATCCATGGTGGCCAGGACGACGATAACGAGTGCCAGCAATAATTTGATAATTGTTTTTGCTATCCATATCCGTGGTGGCCAGGACGACGATAACTCGTGCCATCATTAATTTGATTTGCCAACCTGCCACTAAATTTATTCCCAAGCCCTCAACCTCCACAATTGACAACCAAGAAAGGAAACACACCCCACATGCTTTACATAACCCAACGTCCATCTTGTAAATTTTTTTATTGTGCGAACTCTGTAACACAACGGGAACACTATATATTAAGCCTGAGGCTGAAACGTGAAGTTCACACAACTACCTACCACCCATGAATTTAATTAGTAAAATTGAGTTATGGTCACTTTGACAGTGAACCTTTCTTGCTTCGAGAGCCTGTGCCCTATTACCAGTGGGAAAGAAATTAACCAATTAAACTGCAACCTATCATAGTCCTCACTTTGTTTTTAACACCACCACAGTTAGAAATTAACCAATTAAAACTGCAACCTATCACAGTCCTCACTTTGTTTCTAACACTACCACAGGCCTAAAATTAATATTATTTGTGTTGTTTTATATATAACTAGGACAAGTATATTAATAAAATAGTTGATATATTAAAATTCTCATCATTTTCTATCTTTTTAAAACTAACAACTTCAGTTCACATAACAAAAGTAGACATTGATTGACTTATATCAACCACCTTATTAATGTGCTTGTGCAAGTGACTCCTAACATAACCGAGGAGGATTAACAACCCATAGTTGACCCTAGTTGACTTTTGTTTACTATATTTAAATATGGTTAAGTTATGGGTCGCTAGGGTGGATTATTTAAATATGGTTAAGTTATGGGTTGCTAGGGTGGATTATTGATGCAAGGGAATTAACCTTAGGCAACCCATTTTCTATTAGCCCCAAGGAGGTTTTGAATTTCTTGAAATGGGAAGAAGTTCCCTCAAATGTAATTTGTGTAAAAAATAACTAGAGTAGGATAGTTTCATATGATTACAAGTGTCCAGACTCTAGAAGAATTTGTGTTACTAAGCTGTTAGGTGAGGGGGTGTTTTGGCCAAGTGGGTCATTGTAAAAATAACAAGTGTAAGTGGAGGTGTTAGGCAATTTTAGTAGGGACAAATGTCAAAAAGAACCTTCATTCTATTAGAAGATATTTTTTCTACTAGTTATGTGTGTGTGTACTAAGTACGAAGACTGAGGGATTAGAGCTAAAAAAACTTGAGGAACACAGCTCAAGTAGTTGTTAGTCCAAGAGTTCTCTAGGGAGAGCACGAGAGTTTGAGTAGTGAGCCCATGTAAACTTCTTTGTAAATACATTGCTTTGAGAAGTTAATTGAATATACCTTCATGTTGTATATGAGTAATGTGTCAATTGACTTCATATGAAGTTAGATTATGAATGAGAAGTTCAAGTATGGTGCTAGTACATCGAGCATGTTGTTGTGTCAGTTAAACACTAAGGCCTCAGAAACCTGCCAGTTTATGTCGAATCTAGTTATCGAGTGAGCTTGAAGTAGATAATTGAGAGAAGTAGAGTAAAGAACCTGATTTTATGAATTAAAGGAAGTGAGAAGAGCTCAAAGTGGTCTTTCTTCCCAAATGGAAAGAATAAGTCTTTCAAAATTGGGAGTGAGTCATGACGCTCAAGATTGTAATAAAATCATGGAATTGAGGCATAGTGACATGATTCCTTGAACGAGAGTTGAGCGTAGAGTTCAACGCCATATTCCACTAGTGAGGTTTCGGGACAATCAAGAGCTATTATTTTGATTGATGGTAGAGAACCATTGTAGACCCCCTCGAACCCCCTCCACTGACATCGTCCAATGCAAGTTTACAACAAGGGTAGAACCTTGATTGCAGACTCCTCCCCTAAAGTATACCTAAGGGATGTTAATATGGGGTACTATTTGTGGTGTTGGACCCATCAACATTTAGGGGATCTCCACGATATGAAGTCTGAACTAGACTTAACACCATTTCGAGTAGGATTCCTAGTAGTGGGTGGTAATGTAATGCCTTGACCGTGGAAATGTGTAGAGGAAAGTATGATAACTTTGGGCAAAAGCAAGTGTGTAACCCTGCAAAGAGTCAAGTGTAATGCATGAAGGTTCCAACACACAAAGGGAAAAGGAAGTGCACCCCTTGGAAGTTTGTAATAGTACGACATTGGAAAGCAACTCACAAGTGAAATGACATCACAAGCTAAAATGTAGAATGTTCAATTATGTAGCCTAGGAGGTACTCCAAGCCCTAGGGTTTAGGGTTTGGAGGACAAAGTGCCACAAGGGCAGCTTGTGGGCTTGGAACCAAAGTATGTGGTTTTTACACCCATCATGTTTTGGGGGAAAACCATGATGGATTCATAGCATGTGATGGATGAGGATGATAGTGCTCGAAAACACAATTCCAATGCATCGAAAATCGTCCGAATTTTATTTTTCATTAGAGAGATATGAATTTTTGAAGTTGACATAATAAATATTATATTTTCAAATACACCAACTTGAAGAAAATTCCAGGTAGATGTGTTTCTTCATGTGAACTCGTTGGAGGAAGTAAATCCTATATATTGAGCATGCGTTGACTCATTTAAGCCATCCAAGAAAGGAAATATACCTCCAAAAGTTTCGGTCGAGAAAGGTGAGCCTATGCCGTAGCAAGGGGAGCCTAAGGACAATGTGGAAGAGGGAAATAAAGGATAGCGTACTTCTGTGGCTGGGCCATAGGAACTGTAGGGACAATGTGGCACATTTGAAGGGTTATTTTGCTTGTGTTAAGGGTTGTTATTTGGCTGGGTTTGCAGGACAGAATTGGAGCTAAACCATAGTAAGAAGAAGCCTCAAGGCAACGTGAAAGAAGTCTAAGGGACAACGTTGTTTCTCTGTATGTTGTAGGCGACAACGTGGAGGACAAAAGACTATTTTAATGTGTGAATAGGGTTTTCTTAAGTGTGAATTAGGGTGAACGTGAAGGGTTGTCCAGGCCAAGGATAATGGAAGGATAAAGACAGGTGTTGAGGCCATTTGTGTGGGTCTATTGTGGAGACAAAAGCTACAACAAGTTCCTGAGCTAGGCATCAAGCCATAGCCATCAACTTGAGGTTGTTATAGGTGTTGTGTTGAGTGTTATACAATCAACAAGGAGTAATGCAGTCGTGGAGGCATCTCGGCTTGGAGAATTGCATCCCTGGAGGCTTGAAGTGCTGAAATTTGTGAAGGTTAGAGGGATGATAACTATGCCCTAACCAGGGATGAAGTGAAAGAAATGTAGCAAGGTGAACAAGAAAGTTTTGAGGTGTATTGTGTCAAAGTATTTGACCAGATTAGATTAGATTATAGAGTAGCCTATTGGAGCCATTTATATAACATTCTGAGGTGAGGAAAAGTCATATTAGGTGCAGATATGGCAATGAAAAGATTGGGTGTCATAGAGCTAATTGGAGGGCATCGTGTTGGCTACTCGAAGTAGCCGTAGATGAAATATCTTGAAGGATGAAGAGCAACTGAATGTTGGGTGAAGGACAGTGTCGAAGTAGAACACTTTGATGTACTAAAAAAGTTTCTAGCATGAGATTTTGGAGCTCCGGAATTAGCAAACCCATAGAAACGTTGATGAGCCAATGTTCATTGTAGCAAACGTGACTTGCAGCAGTCATAGGAGGTAGCCGTTTTGGAGTCTCAATGTGTAGTGGCCTTGATGGACTAAGGTACTACTAGTGAGTAGTACGAGTGTGATAGACCGATAGGACAAGATACAACATAGAAGTGTTGTAACTAACTTTGTCATTGTATATTGTAACCATATTTTGTTGTATTTATCAAATTTGGATTAATATAACGAAAATTGGTGATTGTATGTTATTGTACAATTTTGTTTAAAACTATGTATGTTGAGAATGTGCAATTTACTGCTTTTATATTTATGTTGTGCAAAGAAGTTATGGTTGAGATTCTTGGTTTGGTAGCATCAGTGATTTTAAGACTTTGACCTAGAGCCAAGATCATTGAAATTCAACATGGTATTAGAGCGTGTCTAGGCTACTTTGGAAGTGAGTAAATCAGAGTTGTCTGTAGCAAAGTACAACGTGAGAGGGAGTTGGTCACATTGTTAGTGAACGGGTCACTACAATGTCAAAGTTGTAGGGAGGTATATGATATGAGGATAGGTTGGAGGCATTGTCCAGCTATAGTCCACGGAAGGAAAGGATCCAATTAATATTGCAGGTCAACATGATCTGGTATTTTTCCGAGAAACAAATGAAGAAGCCAATTGACCCTAAGGGGATGGAAATATGGGAATATTTGGATGCGAGGGAAAGACTGATCATCCTAGTTGGTGTGAGGAATGGCCCAATACCTCATTTTTATGGGAAGAACACCGCACATGAGATGTGGGTATCTCTTCAGATTTTTTTCCAGAATAAGAACGACAACTAGGTATTGGTATTAGAGGAGAAGTTGAAGACCACCAAAATGTTAAGGGGTAAAAGCATAGCCTCGCATCTAAATAGATTGTCTCATATAAAATATCAGCTTGCTCCCATCGATGTGGTTGTCTCAGATGGATATATGGTAAGGATGTCATTGAAAGGGTTCACCAAAGAATGGAAACCCTTGGTCAAAGGAATTGTTGCTAGGGAGAAGCTCCTAGACTAGGATAGGTTGTGGGATGGCTTCATTTAGGAAGAGTTGTGAGAAGAGGATCTTCAACTAAAGTAGAAAGCTCCAAATAGTGACATGGAACTTGCATCACCAATGAAGGGTAAGCAAAAGAATGAATTGAGTAAATTCAAGTTTTTCAACTATGGTGGGATGGGTCACTTTTCATCGAGATGTCCGAAAAAGAAGAAGGGAGATGATAAGAAAAGAAAAGGGAAGCAAGCCACCCTTATTTCCAATAAAGTAGAGATGGATGAACTCACTAGAAGATTGGAAGATGAAGAGGAGGATATTACTATGATTTATCATTTCTCGTAGAGTACTATCAAAGAGGATGGATGGTACATGGACGGTGGTGTGACAAAACATATGACATGGTCACAAGACATTTTAGAGACTCTAGTTGGATGTGACTCGAAGTTTCACATGGTGTTGGGTAACAAGAGTTAGTTGGATATCTCAAGATCAGATGTTGTGCCATTTAGAATGGATATAGGACGTATGGTGTGGGTCCAAGATGTATTGCTTGTACCAGGACTCAGATATAATGTGCTCTCTCGATGATGATGATGAAGAAGAAGTAGTTTGAGGTCTTGTTCTAGGAGTGGAAAGGATAGACTCAAGCTCATAGGCTCTAAGTTCGATGGTATTATACTTGGAGTTAGAGAGCACGGTCTCTACAAGTTTATTTCCAAGCCTGAGGATCATGGAAAGAAGCAGGGACAGGTGCAGGTTCCAAAGAAGCAGGAGCAAGTGCAGGTGCAAGTGCAAGCTTCAAAGGAGAAGGCATAGGTTCATGAGAATAAGGTAGACATTTTGAAGAAGGTCCACGTTCTAGAGACTCAAAAGGAGTCTAGTTCGGGAGGGAACTTATAGATTCAGAGGGAGACTCTATAACCAAAGAAGAGCGAGTGGTCAGTAGTGAGAAAGGGCACTTGTACAATTGTAAAGAATTTATCATGGAAAGAGTGGAAGACATTATAGGATAAGAAGAAGTAGTATTTTTCTTCTAGCGGTGTCATTCACACTTCCGAGAAAGGCATAGCTCACTGTACAAGGATTGTTGTGATTGGGAGTGCCAAGAGTTGGCCAAGTGTTGTGAGTAGTGATGATGATGATGAGATACTTCCTAGTCTTCGAATTACCTCCCTCGCTAAGAGGGAGTGTTGAATTGTGCAGCTTGGGAGGTACTCCAGGCCTTAGGGTTCAAAGTTTGGAGGACAAAGTGCCACAAGGGCATCTTGTGGGCTTGGAACTCTAATACGGGGTTGTGGAAACCATCGTGTTTTGGGGAAAACCTATGATGCATTCATGACATGTTATGGATGAGGATGATAGTTCCTAGAAAGATGATTCCAACTCATAAAAAGTTGTTTGAATCCAAGTTGTCATTAGAGAGATGATTTTTTATAGTTGACATAATAAATATTGGGATTTCAAGTAGGTCAACTTGAAGAAAATTCCAGGTAGACGTGTATCTTCATGTGAACTCGTTGGAGGAAGTAAAGCCTATCTATTGAGGATGGGTTGAGTCATCTAAGGCATCCAAAAAAGGAAATATACATCTGAAATTTTTGGTGGAGAAAGCTGAGCCTAAGCAGCAACAAGGAGAGCCTAAGCTGCAACAAGGAGAGCCTAAGGACAATGTGGAAGAGGGAAAAAAGGACAATGTACTTCTGTGATTGGGCTGTAGGAGATGTAGGGACAACGTGGCACATTTGAAGGGTTGTTTTTCTTATGTTAAGGGTTGTTCTTTCGTTAGGTTTGCAGGACAAAATTGGAGCTAAACCGCAATAACAATAAGACCTAAAGGCATCGTGAAAGAATCATAAGGGACAATGTGCTTTCTCTGTTTATTGTAGGTTACAGTATGGTGGCTAAAACAATGTTTCAAGGTGTGAATAGGATTCTATGAAGTGCAAATGAGGGCCAGCGTGAAAGGTTGTCTAGGCTGAGGACCATGGAAGGATAAATGCAATTGTTGAGGTCATTTGTGTGGGTCTGTTGTGGAGACAAAATCTACAACAATTTGTTGATCTAGGCCATAGGCCATAGCCAGCAACTTGAGTCTATTCTAGGTGTTGCATTGAGGGTTATATAGCCAGCAAGGAGTAGCTGGTGGTCTAAGGGTCTCACCTTGGAGAACCACATCCCTAGAGGCTTCAAGTGCTAAAATTTGTGAAGTTTAGAGGGTTGATAAGTAAGCCCTAACCTGTGATGAAGTGACATAAGTCCAGCAAGGTGAACAAGAATGTTTTGAGGTTTATTGCATCAAATTATTTGACTAGATTGGATAAGATTATAGAGCGGCCTATTGGAGCCATTTATATGACATTCCAAGGTGAGGAAAAGCCATATTAGTTGCAGATCCAGAAGTGATGATATTGGGTGTCATAAAGTTGATTGGAGGGTAGTAAGTTGGCTACCCAAAGTCACCCTAGACGAGCTATATATTGAAAGACGAAGAGAAGGTAAAGGTTGGGTGAAGGACAGTGCCAAAGTGGAACACTTTGATGGAATAAAGTTGTTTCTAGCATGGAAAATTGGAGCTTGGGAATTGGCCAATCTAGAGAGCAGTTGATTAGCCCATGTTCATTGTAGCAGATGTGACTTGCAATAGTGATAGGAGGTAGCCTTCTTGGAGTCTTGATGTGTAGTGGCCTTGATAGACTAAGGCACTACTAGTGAGAAGTATCGGTGCGATGAATCAACAAGAGAATATATGACATAGAAGTGTTGTAACCAAGTTTGTAATTGTATCTTGTAATGAAAGGCTGTTGTATTCATTAGATTTGGATTAATATAACAAAGCTTGGTGATTGCACATTATTGTACAATTTTGTTTAAAATTGTGTATATTGTGCATATGTGATTTATTGCTTTATATTTTCATTGTGCAAAGTAATTTATTGTTTATATTCTTGCTTTGGTAGTGTCAATGATTTTAATACTCTAACCTATGCCTAAGATCATGGAAATTCAACATAGAATAGTCCAGAAATTAAAGTGATGAGTTAATCTGACAACACACATTCAACAAGATTCATACAAATGCAAACAAAATATGTCATAAGAATATGCGTAAGTTAAATAACATATGTTTCCAATACAACAAGAATAGTCCTACTATATTAAAAACTTATGCATGAAAGCATGTTGTCTCTGATTTTATTATTATAAGTGCAAGTTCTATCCATACATACACCATTGACAACCACTAGCCCCAATAGTGGAACATTATAGTCAAGAACACCTGCTCATCCAAAGAAGTATACTTAGTCTATGCTATGGAGAAGCCAAGGCTCTTCACAATAATCCCAAGCTATTTCTAAGCCTAAACCTAGCCAAAAGCTTGGATCCCAAAAGGCAGTTACATGAGTTATGAGGTTTCATTTATGACAAAATGGGGTGACTCTTCAACTTCTTCTCAAAATAACACATTACGTTACATGATGAATTTTCATATTCCAATATTGTCACTTGTAATTTCACTTACAACATAATTACAAATAATATTGGATTTTACACTCATATGTTTATAGGACAAAATAGGGTAGAGACAACTTGGCAGCCTAACAAGACAAAACACTATGATGCTTGAGTTTGGTGACTCTTGCTCTGCAAATTCCACTTGATGCTTCTTGGTCACATATTGATGCCAAGATTAGTACTGTGAAATGATATCCTCAAACCACATGATGGCGCCAGGCTACAAGAAAACTCTAGCCTCCATAGCATTTGGTACAATGATTTGGATCTAGTCTTAAATTATTTCTCAAATAGGAGTAACATGTATCTGATTTCGACAGGACAACCAGTTTGTTTTTGCATGTTTTGTTTGATCGGCTCTAAATCCTCCTTGGTGGCAACCTGTCTGAGCTACTACAAGTACTCTTCAATCTCCTGCTTGAGTTGGTGTTTGCGTTTAGTTTCCGTGAGTGAGCTGACTGATGGGATCTTGTGGTTTCTCACCATGAAATCCAAATTGTTGTACAAACATACATATGAGGCCTAAATGTTTCCTATGAATGAGGCAATTTGCTTGTTCTTCTATAATAAGATTCAAACTCTTGCCTTCCCCATCTCTGCCTACAGATTGATCAACATTTTTCATTCTTGCATGGTGATTATGGTAGTGTGCACATTCCTTAGGGTATTAACAAATTTTTTTCTTTGCTACTGTGTTGTGCTATACAACGACCCCCCCATTTCAAATTTTTCTTAATCTTATTCTAAGATGCTAAATAGGAAATAGATTCCCTTTAGTTTGTAAAAAGAAATAACACCTTTACAGAGAAATAAATTTCTTTGTTTCTTGCTTTTTAAATAAAAAAGTGCTTCAAAAAACCCTCTAAAAAATCAGGCATCACAAATCAAATTCTCTTAAGGCTAAGGGACATTCAATCCGAATAATCATGTTGTGATGCAAAAGTCTCAATCATAGAGCTTCTTAAGCAAACCGTTGACAAAAATGCGATGCGATAAAACTATCACGTATCACATATCATAGATTCCAAATAATATGTCTTAGTAGTCCATTGAAACTTTGTAATGTGATATGATTCTCACATTTTTCATACCCCGAAAACGAAAGGAAGCTAGACCCGAAAACTTGTGATGAGATATACATTGATCGCATATCGCGATACCATCGAAAACAAGTGATACTTACCTCGGGGATTCCTAATGTGATGTCAAAATATAATAAAGTGGTTCAATAATAATAAAAGGAAAACACCATTCAAGTGAGTTAAATGAGGAATTACCCAACTCTATATGCCAGGTCATCACTTATCGCAATCACGGAAGTTCAAAAGACTCTTGGAACATGACACCTATAACTCTCGACTTGCAATATGTGATCGCTCTTTACATATTAAAATAATATATTGAAATCGCTGATCGCAAAACAGGAAAGTTTATTGCACACATTCTAATAAGACCTTTCGAAATTTGTGATGTTATCTATTCATTGAGAATTAAAGTTTCATGTTGTTGGTTACGGCAAAGCATTAAGAACAGTTATGACCACGGTCTTTCAATATTTCATCCTTTGTGTTAATATCAAGTTATAATACGAAATCTTTTGCATCAAATGCTCCTGTTGTGATTTTTGTTTGTACTTCTTTCAACACTTTCTTTACAAGTATTTAGTTGCTCTAAAATTCTTAGCCTATTACTGTCCTCTGTTTGATTTTTAGAAATTGAATTTGGAAGTATGCAGCAAGCCAAAATGTCAAAGAAAGCTCAGAAGATGAAAGCTCCCCTTGCAGTGGCGAAAGGATAGGAAAAAATTGTGTTGATCTTGGATACCATATGTCAAGATTGTGGGAAAATTTCATGGGAAGGAATATATGATATGTTAGAAATGGGAAAGCCAAAGGTAATTGAGGGACATGCAATAGATGATGGACCTACAAAGTCAGAAAACACACTTGGTGATTTAGTGAACCCTTTTCTTCATTGAATAGTGGCACGCACAAATATTTTGCCATATAATGACATGGTAAAATGGGTAATTGAAATCATCAATATAATGGATAGGACGCTCTTCACAGCTGATGGAACAATGTTTGGATCCTTCGAGCCTGAAGACTTGAAGAAAATGTATCATTTTCCAGAGCCTCAGAAGTACTACAATAAGGCAATCCTTGAAGCTTTCTCGAAGGAAAATCAAATAGAGTCTGACCCATTAGGAAATGGAGGAACTTCCCTAACAAACACAAGCATGAATCATTTGGTATGTATTCTATGGACTCCCTAGCGCTCCATATTTTTATGCTACCATGATGTGTAGACTATTTGGAAGCTCCAATTCTACTAAACTTTCCATTGAAATGGTTCCATTAATAGAAGCAGCATTGAACTCTTTTGTAATGGATTGGGCTAATATCCTATCAAATAAAATGGCCATTCAAATACTTGATTATAGGAAATATAGGTTTGTTACCACCCAAGTTGTTCCCCTATTTTATACGAGTGCCTATATAGTCGATACCATTTATTTCAATTCTGATTTTCCCATCATGGGATGGAAATGGAGTATCCAGGACCCAACCCCTATCCATGTTTACCATAAATGCCTGTGGCAGAAACAATATAAGAATCATTTCTACAAAATCTGTCATGGCTTCATCCTACCCATTCATCGGGGCATTTTTAATAGACAAGCTCCTCAGCTGTCTGAGGAGGCTAGTATTGATTTAACTTCAATTGGCAGTTGGTTTGGGGAAGAACTATTCACATACATTAGGGATTTTTCTAGCATTACCGACCTGCATGTCCTTCCTCTATATGTCCTAGATAAACTATTGGGTAAGAAAATAACTTATCAGACAATTGGAAAAGGGCTTATGAAAAATCTCAAAGATGCCAAGAAACAGTTATGGCCCGACTTTCCTGTTCAATGTGGCATCTATTCATTGCATGATTATAAAAATGCCCAAATTGAAACTGAGAAAACAAAGGGTTTGAACCTAGCTATTATTCCCAAAAGATAGTATAACCCGAATAAAGTTGCTTTTAATTTTACTACTCAGGTAAAGGTTAAACAATTCATACATGAGAAAGATGAATTCGATGACTTATTTACATCAGCAGAGACATTCACACAAGTGAGCCACATGGCAAAAATCAAGCTAGGATCAACAAAAATGGACCAATTCATCCAATATAGGATGCAAAGGCTTCAGACAGTACCACTGGACCTATTGAATATTGCATCGGTCATCCAGCAAACAGAGCAAAGCATGGAGCAGGATATAGATAAAACTTTTGGTGCAGCCAATACAGACAACAAGGAATGTGAACAATTGGACACAAATGTTCACATGGATCCTATATTGATCAAAGAATGGGAACAATTTGATTAACATATTAGAGGTCAAAGTGATACCCAAAATGTTATCACAACAAGATCCCCCTTAAGACAACAACCCATGATTCATGATCTTACGATTGAAACACCATCCAGCAAGGACTCGGCTCTAAAAGAAATTGAGGTAATCCATTAGTATCCTTCATCAGAGATTACACTGAGCATAGAGGAAATTCCACTATTGGAAGTGTTTTATAGCCCTAAACATAGAGTTGTAGTCAAAAGGCAATGGAAAAAAAGAGAGATAGGCCAAGCATCAACAACAGTCCCTCAAGGTGAATACATGAATGTCATCTAGAGAGACTCAGAAGTCAATCTCTCTAAGGACCTAACCAAATTATCTTAGTTTGTAGGAGTGTATACATCCGCCACGATAGATAAAGCAACCAAAGTTAATCAATTGGTCAAGAAAAAATATCAAAAGATTAAACAACTTGAAAAACATTTAAGGGTGGAAAAACAGAGGACTGATCAACAGGCTATTGAAAGACAACAACAGTTATCTCAG
>APFE031593181.1:0-13786 GCA_000404065.3 Pinus taeda
ATTTGTCCGCAAGTATAACTCATTCCGCGTGACACCTTTCCCTCCAACCCTTGCACTAAATAAATAGGCATGACAACAACCATAAATTGTTTATGGTTCTTCCAATTGCACATGCTAGAAACCAGTAGCAATTAATTGGCCAACTATTCCTACTTAAAATTCATTTCATGTTAGTTATTTTCATTTATTCCCTACCACTACTCAATAGTTATTCCCCCTCTTTTCTCTACATTTATTCCCTTCAAGTACTCTGCATGTATTCCTTAACACTACTCTACATTTACTCGCTACTTTACTACATGAGTGCAAATTATATTATGCACTTGTCTCAAAATTCCAATAGTCATATACCTTTGAAGGATATAAGGTAGGATTCATCAAAGTACAAGCTAATTTCCAGGGGTCATAAGTCTCATAAACTCATAGCACCACTTAAATTTACTTGTCCTCATCGGTTTCTCCAATGCATATGCATCATTATACAAAATTATATCTTTCTTGAGTATCATCTTTCCATCCTCTATCATATCCATACCAAAATGTTATTGGATAAATATATGCTTTGTAATTCCATTAAAGGTTGAGTTCTTAGATAGAAAATGGTAATGCTAATATAAAATTGAACTATAATAGCTTTCCAATGTATCCCTACTTATAAAAATTCTTTTGTAAAATAAATAACTCTCTTATAGGCACGAGTAGTTGTTATATACCCTATGTAGTAACTTGTTTCTTACTCTTCCAAATTACTACTCCACAAAATAATCAAAACTTATATTTTCTCATAGATCTCACTTATTTACATCCTCCATCCAATAATAATCCACAAAACCCTATATTTCCATTTAGTGCAGGTCCCCTAATACCTAGAATGTAACAACCCGGGTTGATTTTCCATGTAAATAAATAAGACCAAGGCCATGTGATATGTATTCCAAGCATACTGGAGGGGAAACATTATAGTGGACATAACTTGTGGTTTGTTATTGGATATGGAAAATGGAAATGGCATTGGCGAAGGAAAAAATAAATAAATAGAAATAAATTGTAGGAATAGAGGAAAATAAGAGAAAAGGAAGATGAAGGGACAATAATATGCATGCAAGGAAAATGAAATGAAAGGAAGAGACACCAAACATTAATGATAAAAAGGAACCTGAGAAAAAATTGAAAAATTTTGATCGATTTCATAAATCAAACTCCAAGAGGAGAGGAAGAGCACCTAGACACAAGCAAGAAAGTAAGGAAGCAAAGGACAAGCAAACAAAAGGGAGGGAGCACAAGAGGAGGTTTGGAAATAAAAAAGTAAGGGAAGAAAATAATTGTGGATTTACAGGTAACAATGTGCATGTGTGTTTTAACATACTAGGATTTGATGCCTGGTGCATGCATTGGTTTATTATTTATGTTTATTGTCATTGGCATGGGATTTGCCTAGATTGACAGTCGTTACAACCTTGCCTTGCCAGTTCTTGGATAACCATGGTGTAGTAGGTTCCTTGTTGTGATTAAGCTTTGGATTGCTGGTAGAATTTGGATCCTAGTGAGGTGGTCTAAAGAAAATTCTCAAGGATCAAGGGTGGAGATGGGATTTCTCCTAGAACTCTTTACAAATGGGTGGAAATAGGAAAATTCCTATGGCTATGGTGAAAAACTTCAGAGGCATCCAAGCTTGTTTAGTGTTAGTGATTTCTAGACTAGTTTAGGTGTAATCACTATGGTTTAGGGTTGATTTGGTTTCACCTATGTAATCCTTACTTGGTTCTATTTCTTTTTAACCCCTATGATCCCACATTCATGCTTGGAATATGGAATGAGGATGAATGGTTAAAAGAGAGATTTGGTTCAGCCCAATCTATGGTTGGGTGGTAAGTGGAAGTCTGTAACATGGTTGGCTTTATGCATATGTTCTTAAGTGTTATTTATTATTGATATCAACGAGCACTTCTATGGGTTATTGTGTTGATTATATGACTAGTTTTTCATGTATTTGTTCTGGTTAAACGCTGGTTGTAGGCATGAGACACTCTTCTTGTATATTGTGCTCTTGTTATGGATATTGCTTATAGCATGATAAGTTATTGAAAGGTATATGAATGCATAGGCTAACAAGTGTTGTTGCAACTAGCATAAGAGGGTAGTGATCCTTCTTGATGATTCTATGGTGAAACTAATGAGACAATGATCAGATATACATTCATAACCTGTAGCTACCATGTTTACCACATGCTTAACAAAATGTTTAGTATGTGTTTAGAAATTTCTGAGCAAGATCTAGCCTCAGTATTCATATTACAAAATTATTACCATATTCTATTGAGTTATGGAAAGGTATAGATTGTTCTTAGTAGTTGGCCTATAGCTAGCCCTAAAAATATGGATCTAGGTTTCTAGTTGCACCCTTTGAACTAAGAAGTTTTAGCTGCAACTACAAAGAGGAAGTCTCATGCGTGTACTTGGAGGCTTCTAGCCACATGGAAGGCTTGGCGTGTGTGTAGCTGGGCTATGTGGTTAGGTAAAATATTAGTTCCAACCCAGGGAAAGTTCATTAACAAATGTTGTCTAGTATATAAGTGATGTGGTGCTACTGGGAGGTTGCATTAAGTTTTTGCTTTGTAGACACCACTTCCATAACTATAACTTGTATCTTGGGTCATGTCATAGTAAATATTATCTCATATTTACCCTGGATATCTTGTAAAAGTGGGTAAATGTGGCGTGGGGTGTTACAGTGTGGTATCAGAGTGTGGTTATAGCATTGGACCTCAGCATAAATGTATATTTTTATTCATGCATGTTAGTTATCTATATGTTATTATGCATGCATTTAAGTTATCTATAATTTTTTATGCATGCATGTTAGCTAATTATGGTTATGGTTATGATATCCATATATGAGATGGTATGATTGACATATTGTATCATGTTAATATGAATTGGCATGTGTAGATGCAATAGCCTCCCCTATGATACATTGAGGCATGATTTTTATTATGTTTTTATTTAGCTAATAGTGGCATATTGCAGGAAATAGAAGGCCAAGAGATTAAGAGAATAATAGTTGAGTACGGCTCATATGAATCTTTTTATAGGACTAAAAAAACATTGGTAGGATGGGAGAGATTAGTTAAGCAGTAGGGAGAGGGACATTCTCCTAGTTTTGCATATATATTGAGAAGTTTGAAGGCACAAATTGTGAGTTTCGAGCCAGACAATGAGCAGTTGATTGAGGCACAAGAAAGGCTTGCCAGAGCTCAAGAAAAACAAGCCAAGGTTAATGCAGTCATCCTCCAGATCTATAAATGCCCCTCCAACATATACCGACTTTCACAGGCCTTCCAAGGTAAACATGAGAGGAAGAGCTACTATGCCATGACTCAACCTCCTAAGTACAATTAAGGAAGTGGAATTGACAAATTGGAATCTCATTAACTTTTCCTCGGGAGCTGCAAGAGCCAAAAAACTACTCCCAGTGCATAAGTCCTGAGTTGGAATAAATTTTTGTTGCCCTGGGCTCCAAACCGCATGCATGACAAGGCCTCCAACCACATGCATAAGCCTACCAAGGTACAATTGTGACCCAAAACTATCAGTTTTGACCATACAATTTCAAATTCTAAGCCACCTTTTTAGGGTTTGTCTCTAGACAACATCCCATAACTCAATGAAACTGTCCATAGTGTTAAATCACATAAGGAAAAAGCTATTGATACAAAACTTGATCAAAGACTTGACCTAACCAAACCTAACAATGATAGTTATTTCATCAAAAATATTAAGAAAATGTAATCTACAGGTCATGAATGCATATAAGAAAATAGGGGTCTGATACTTATCTGATATTCATTAAGAAGGCCTAATTCCCTCTCATAATCACTACAATAACACTTATTAGCTTATTCATTCAATAACCATTCATTATAAATTCAAAACATATCAAGAGCCATAGCTAGAACCTATTATAAAACCATGCTTATAACCAACATATAACTAGAATAATAACTATAATAGAACAACCATCAAAGCCACATAATAATAAGTACAAATGCTCATGAAATACAAGAGGAACATAACTCTTATTAACATATGCAAAAGGAAGCCAAGTTAGGGACATCCATTTTCCACCTTACCATAGATTGGGATGAACCAAATATTTCTTTCAATCAATCACCCCCATGCCATATTCCAAGAACGAATGCAAAACTCAAGAAAAAACAACGAGGGTTCCCAGAGATTACACCACCTCCACCATCAAGCTTTACAGTAATCCTTCGAAAACCAGTTAAGGGATCACTAGGCCTAAACAAGCACGTAAAAAACTAGTCTTTACCACAATCCCGCAAAATTTGGTTAAGGGGTTCCTAGGCCTAAAACAAGCATATAAACAACTAGGCTTTACTGCAATCCTGCCAAAACCAATCAATGGATCATTAGGCCCTAAACAAGATTGGATGCCTTAGAATTTCTTCACCAATACCTTGAGGAACTTTCCCATCTCCACCCTCAGGTTTTACCGCAATCCTGCCAAAACTAGTAAAGTCATTCATAGGCCTTGGGAATTTTCCAGAGACCACCTCATCTAATTCAAAAACCATCTAGAAATCTAAAGCTCAATTGAATGGAAGAACCTCATCACACCATGAATATCCAGAAATGTAAAGGAGAGGTTAAAACCACTATCACACTTGGTAAAACCCATGCAAATGAAAGCAAGAGAACCAAATGCATACATGCATGTATCGTGCATTCACAAACTAGCTAGGAAATCATACATGCAACCTATTACCTACATGTATACCTGCTAAATTTTTTTGATCGAACCTTTCCTTCCTTGTCCCTTGCTTTCCTTTTCCTTGTCCTTCCTTTGCCTTCCTTTACTTTCTTTCTTAATTTCTCGTCTTGGTTATCTTCTTTCTCTGAGAGTAATTCTGAATCCAAACTGACAAAAGGTTGTGAACTGATCCTTATAAGCCTTTTTATGGTTTATTTTTCTATTTTCTTCAATTTCTCTCTCATGAAAACTTGTGACCTTTCATCTCCCTTTTCTCCTAATTTACTTTATTTTCATAAATAAATTCTAATTAGCGCCTCTTTTCATTTTCCAATTCCTATGTCGATTTCCTTAGCCATAAATAAACCAAAAGTGACACCCCCTAGGATGTTTGCCCAACATTTAGCTTGGAATACATGTCCCATGACCTTAGTCTTATTTTTTCCTTTATTAACTTTATTACATGAAATTTTAAGCTGGGGTTGTTACAAGATCCTTTCTGATTTGCAAAAGTAGGGAGAATTAGGGATCAGTCATGGATAACAAGAAAATATTGATGGTGTAGATGGAAGTAGGTCTCAAAAAGGGTACAAGATAGACAAATATGATACAATGAAGAGTCTAAGATCCTTATATACACTTGAGAGGAGGCCTATAACTAGTGGACTTTATTATATCTCTCGTTCTGAGAGACATCATCATCATTACTGCCAACATTATTATAGGAGAAGTGAGAGGGGTACTTCCCAAAGGATTTCAAGAAATCCTAGCCTCCTAGTTTTGATGAGGAAGTGAAGAAATAAAAATATGTATAAGAATGGCTACTTGGGATGAAGAAATTATTCAAATTGCATGATTACTCAGACAACATGAAATCCAAGATAGCTATGTTTAATCTCAAGGGAAAAGAATATATCTGGTGGGAAGATGTTAAGCATGTCAGAGGCAACAAAGAAGAAGAGATGATTTGGAATGAGTTTGAAAGACTCTTCAAGAAGAAGTATCTTTCTAAGAGATATTATGAACGAAATTCCATGGCATTTTATGATCTCAAGATGGGTTCCATGACAGATGAAGAGTACACGACCAAATTTCTAGAGTTGTTGAGGTGTGTGCCCTACCTTTAGGATGAGAATAAAATATACAAAGGTTAATTAGTGGATTTCCATTATCATTCATAGATCGGATTGATTTTCATGAGCGTCAATCATTGCGGAAATCCATCAAGAAGTTGAAGCAATACTATTATAAACAATCAAAGCATAAGCATGAGTTTAAGCATGAATGCAATGTTAATGAGAATGCTAAAGGAAAAGGGCTCGAGAAGTGAGGAAGACCTCCAAATGTAGGTGACAAGGAAATTTTGTACCTTATAAGAAGTTCAATGCAACTTAGAAAGGACAGGGGTCTCAATCTGTGGAGCAACAAAATACAGGAAATGATAGAGAACCATTGTAATGTTGAATCTATGGTGGAGATAGTTGTAGGAAGTATTTCCCTTGTATCATAGTGGCGTAATGGAAGAATTGAAGGACTCATATCTACAATACTTATTAGGCATAAGAAGTTGGGATGTATGTTAGAGAATTCCCCAGATCTAAGCACTAATGGATAGTAGGCAGTTAGATCATCATGCATCCATTATCAAGATGGAAGGTCGAACAAGAGAGAGATTTCTAGTTAAAGCCTTAATTCACCCTAGAGTAGAATAATCTCATGTTATGGGACTGAGCAATAGGGAAAGTTAAGTGTGTGGAATCACTTTCGGCCAATGAAGCTACTTGGAAGGTGGTTGATCAGATGCAGGCATAATAGTTGGTTTCTGGTTTTAGATGAATTCTTCAAGGGAGTTGGAATCCCTTGAGAGATGATATGTGCATGTGTTCAATTGAAATGCAACATGCTTGGTACAATAGGGAAATACAATGGGTATATTATTATATTTATTAATGCACTTACAGTTGTGTGTTCATGGTAGTATGATGCATGGAATTACATGGAAAAAGACACTACCATAGATCTTGAAGAAGGCTCAGGTTGATATTTCATTCATGAATACTTGGATGCACTAGGAAAACATTAAGGTTGAATCATGGTGTCTGTTGATTTTTTTTTCTTTCAGTGTTTCATGATTTCTTTGTGCTTGATTTATGATTTTGACTATGAATGGTGCATGGCCATGCCACTTTGTTTGTGGAGTTATATTATTGTTTGGGTATCCTTGTTTTCTTTATATTTCCTTCTTGTTCTTTCATTTTAGGTTTTGGGGGTCTTAGGAATTGGTTGGGGGAAGAGGAAAATTAATGGAGCTCAGGGGGAGTTGATTGAAACCCAATCCCAACAAGAATTAGCCGTTTCCTCCTTGAATGAAACAGATTGGGATAAAAAAAAAAAAGGCCTACTCCTGATCTTGAAAATGAAAATCTGGGTTTAAATGATGATAGTCATGACACTAATGAAACTATACATAAATTTGTTGTGAGTAAGCCAATTTGTGATGTAGATTTCTTGCAAGGAGATCAGCTAACAAAGACTGTTTTCTTTTATGAAAAGGATAGCGCTGACCTGATTAATAATCTTGAAGAATGTGTTTTGTTCAAGGATGATTTAGAATACGAAATGGAAGAGTATGAGTCTGAGATAGACAGTATGCCAGAGATAGAATCAGAGTTTCTCATGCTCGAGAAATTTGTAGCCAATACTCAAATGGTAGAAAGCCATATTTTCCTATCCCTTCCTATGGATCAACAACCAAGTATTATTTCAAATCAAAATGAAAGGAGTACTTGTATTTTTCTTGGATTTCAAGACAAGGTAACATTTCAGATTTTTAAGGATCCTTACACTGATTTGCTGCAGCCATCTGGAAAGATGAATTTTATTGTATTAATGGATCATGAGCACATGTTCAGTGGACACTCGAAGTTGCCTAGCTTTTGTTTGTTCTACCTTCTCAAGGAAAGTACAAGCAAAATTCAAGAAAGTAGCCACTTGATGGATTAGTTACACTGGAGGGATCATTACACATGATTGTATATACATCTTCAACAAGTGGGCAATTATCATCAGGATTTGAAGCCCGAGGTGAAGGCCCTAAGATCCTGATGGTCTGCTGCCATAAATAAGTTTAGTCAGTATGTTTTTTATAGTCAAGTCAGTCGGTTAGTCAGTCAATTTTTAGTTTGAGTTTAGTCTTTTCATTATGACTCCATTGACCAATGGATAAGGCTACTTGGTCTACAGTGTTCATGACACCTCCAAGGCGTTTCCATCCCCAATTGGAGACAATGTTAGTGTCGGTCAATTCAGCCTATCACCAGTGATCAAATATGCTCTTACATGATGTTGTTAGAGTGTCAAGTCAAAATTTTGTCATTTTAGCGAGTCCTCAAATAAGAATTTGGTCACTGGTTATCGTGTCTAGGTCATTGTTGCTTCCTTCACTTACTCATCGTCTTCATCACTCATCATGTTCATTTTCTTCTTTGAGGTATCATATCTTCATTTAAATGTCTCATGTCATGAAATGGTTAAATTCCTCATTTTAGGTCATGGTCTAGGGTTTCACTTCATGTGTCATCACGATACCACATGTTTCCAAAAGTATGTCCATCATGTGATTAAGTTGGTAAAGGGAGTTAGTAGCTTAGGGAAAGAAAAATAAAGGTAAAGGTCATATTTAATTTCAAATAAGACAATGTTGGAGTACACTACCTCGCCTCATCATTTCTCATAGGGACGTGTTTTCTTCAAAATATGTTTCTAACAAAATGGAGAATAATTTTACAAACATGAAAGAGGTTTTTGTCCATTATATTCCAAGGAACAAACACCTCCTTTAGTTTATGCACAGATGTTATAATTTGAAATAAATTCCCAAAATACAGTTACTAGAGGAGAGTTAATGCACTTATGGACAGCTTGAATTCAATACAGTTTTTCAGCTGATGTTGGTAGTTCTTAAGGACTCTATTATGTAAAAGACATCCTAATATTTCCAATGGTACCTTTATATCATGATTTGGATCAGTGAAAGGCATCCAAAAGTGCTCTGCAAGTTGGAGCTTCTCTTTTGTCAGAGAAACCCTGAGTTTTTGGAGTGACCTTGGGAAAATCAATTTTTCTTCCACATGGATTGTCCAAATTACATGCTTGAGGTGTCCATCGTATAGAAAACTTTAAGCTCTTTCCAAAGAGCTATCAATATCTAAATTTGGAGCTTTTGAAGGCCTTCAAACGTGGTTTGGAAGATGGTGTTGTGCTTCTATGAACTGCACTTGGCACTGCACGTAGGAACACTGCGCTGTGCACAAGACAGAGTGCCCAGAAATCCTTCAAAACTCTCCCAAATATCAATTTTTCACTTGCAAGCTTTATTATATTGACTACTAAGCCAAGGGATAAGTAATTACACCATCATTATCCCCCTTTTGCTTTTCCAAATTCATCTCATGTCAATGATTCTTCAAGTAGGGTTTGTAGTGAAATTTGCATGGGAAATGATAGAGTGAAAATGGCCATCTTTAGTTTTTGGTTTCTAAAACATGTAAAATGGTTTCCTACACCTGAATAAATGTTTAATAAACCATTTTAACCATTCAATTCACTTCAAAGCAAAGTTTTACCTCTCAAAAAGTAAAACCCTAGCTCATTCCTAGAGGTTTTTAGGCATTTTTTATTACAAACCATGTTTTTCCTCCTCGCAGGTAGATCACTCTTCCACTATTTCTTCACTCATTTTCATAAAATTACAAAGTTCATATCCACCTTTTTCAAACCTCTATCATTTTTTCGAAATCCACCTTCACATCACTTCATTTCCATTCATACCTCACAATTTATTTTTCATTCAAATGGAGGTGGGATCCTCTTGCAAATCAGTGGAGAAGACTCATCTATCCAAACCTGAGGTGACTAATGATAAGAAGGGCTAGAGGCTTGTGTTTTCTTCTCACAGAGAGAAAGGGGCCAAGCCTCCTTCATTGACAAAGCAGGAACCGACAGCAAAAGAGAAAGACATAGTTGAGCATGAGTTTGAACTGGTTGATTCAAAGGCTGAGGATCAGAATCCAAACATGCAATAGACAAACAAGGATAAGGACTATCAAATGAAGGACATGGAAATAAATATGGAAAGAGTTAGGTACATTATATCATTCCTTGAACAGGAAAACAGTCAACTCAAAGCAAAAGAGTTGATCCTAGAAAAGGGAAAAACTAAGTTAATGCAGCAAATTGGCAAAGGTAAGGAGGTCATGACATCAAGCAATCCTGAAGCATAATAGGTGAAAGGGAAAAGGAAAAGACCAAGAACCAAAGGTCTCAAGGAAGCTTTGCAAGAGGAACAAAAACAAATATTACTTAATGAAGACCTTGACCTAGAAGAAAGGATTACCCCATAGGTACATCAAGATAAAGAATATTGGCTCAACAGGGTAAATGAACACTTAGAGAAGCTCCTAGAGAAGGAAAATAGAGATAACCAAATTCTTAGACACATGGTGCATCATTATCAAGCTCAAAACATGATTGCCAATGTCAAAGTGAAACAACTTAAAAACAAGCTCAAGGAGACCAAAAAGGATCAAAAGGATAAGGGAAATTTGGAGATGTTTGCTGAAGCATCCATGAAGCTATAACAAACTCATTTTTACACCTTGCCTCCAATTTTGAGCTAATTCTAAGAATTTTGAGTTTTTTGGCAAATTTTGGTATAAATTCAGAAATTTGGCCTTTCCAGAAGTGTAGTGCCTTGGCATTGTGCTTTTTCCTCAGGCATCCATTTGAGGAAAGGTCAAAATTTTTGGAAAGGTCTTGGCATCCTCTAAGAACTCATTTGCCCAAATTTTGCAAAGATGGCTTAGTTTTGGAGAAAAGTGAAAAAAAGTGGCAAAAAACTAGCATTCTAGACCATTTTTTGATAGGCGCTGCTCTTCTAGAGTGACCTTGGGAGAATGGATTTTGGAAGGTCTTCCCATGCTCCAAAACTAGAAATTCAAACTATTCTGGAAACTAGACTTGAAGAGCGCATTGACCGTTCTCTCAAATTTTCATTTTTACCCCTATAAGGCACCTAAAAATAAGCTCAAAGTCGGCATTGTGCTTCTGCACTTTCTGTGTTTTTATTTGTAAGATTTCACTGTGTAAAATTTCTAGTTTCTAGCCTGACTTGGTCAAAGTCAAGATTCTCTATGTAATGGCACAAGTTACGAGGCTAGGTGATGTAGGCATGAATAAATGTATATCATAGGTTTTTTTTTTATGTTTATTAGGCCTTATAAAAGAAGCAAACTCCTAAACAAACTCTTCATGAGGTGTTTGAGTTGCACCTTCTCACTCTCACCTGTTGGTTGAGAGAATCTTGGAGTCAGTTCCTCCACCAAGGAATTCGACTCCTGAAGGTGGGAAAGTGTTCTAGGAAGAGTCTATATGTATCATTTCTCCTCAGGAGAAGAGGGTTGAACTTTTTGTGAAGGAGGCTTGCATTGTAATCATCTTTCAACTAATACAGATACAGGTTGCAGCTATTTTCAAGGAACTCTATCCCCGTGAGTTCATGGGGATTGTAATTCATTATTTTTGTTTTCTCATGGTCTAAACATATTTATCTACATTATATCTCTTCTTTCTATGAATACCTTGTGATAAAATACTCAGAATTCTTGTTTTTCAAGCTCTGTTATCTGGTTTTCATAGTTATATGTTTTGTCTTCCTAAGCTAATGAAATCATATTTATTTATGCTAATTAGTTTCTTCCACACTATATCCTCTATACTACACTAAAAAATACTCAAATTACACCATGGATTCTGACACCTAGCTCCTTCTTATGTTTGCTCCTATATTCCCACAGCCTAGACCTACTTGTGGCTCCAAACCCTAAGTTCAACAAATCCTTAAAAAAACCAAATTTTCACAAACAAATACTCATATCTAGCCTAAAATTAATCTAATTTAAAGTCATATCACTAATAAGAGACTTAGAGAAATCCCTCTCATGCTCAGTAGGGCTATTTACTGCGCTGAAGTGGTTTGAGGTTACCCTTGTCGATTTCCTTTTCAACCTAGGAGATAGTAAGGACTAACAACTTCTTCATTTGTTCTGCTTCAAAATCCACTTGCTTGATACTTCGGATCTCATATAACCCAATCCGCAGTGGAAGAGTGGGCCAAGGTGCCTTCTTCTTCTGGTACAGTCTAGTTGTCAATCCTTCCGAGATGTGATATGCTACTTCCTGCATGACAAGTGTGTCTAAGGAAAACTTCGGTAGAACATGCGAAGGCATCTCCGCATTGAACATTTGGATGAAGGTGCAGGATGGTGAGTCATACCAATCAACAATGTATATCAATGCCTCCATTACTTCCTTGCACATGCAGGGTGGATCTTGTTTGAATATCATCTTGTAAATTGGGGTAACAAAATGATTGGATAGTCGTGTGAATAGTCCTCTAAAGCTGCATTCAGACAAAAACTTGAAATATGTGTTCACAGTAGTCTTCATCGGTGACCATGCCCACTCCAAGCATGGGAACTCCTATTGAGCACATATTTCATCTAAGATGTAGGCGGACATGTAAATCTTTGCATGCATACCTCCAAGTAACTATCGTGCCTTTATTACTTGTTCCTTCAGTTGATGAGCCAACATGCCAGACCAATTACATGGTTTTCCTTCTCTAACCAGTTGGTCTAGTGTGATCACCCAACTCTGTGGGAAGGTTTCCTTCTTTCTTGGCCATATAGCCGACATGCAAATATGACCAAGTATTGATACGCCTTCCACAGTATCTTTGTCTTTTAGATCTGGTTGGGTGCCAATCTAAATCGAGGTGGCTCCTTTACCCAATTCTTCAAAATGTCTCTAGAGTTAGCACTACTGTCGGGTAAGTTGAACAAAGTCTTCATGATAGTCATGGGCTTTTACATCTAATACATCTCATCATAATCTCGTGCCAAGAAGGTTGCAAGCTTCATCCCACTAACACTACTCAATGTCATCGTCTCAGGATTAGTGTGAGAGACGATCTAGTGTATCATGTCCACGCATGGGAATGAGGGTATCTCCATGCGATCTAGTAAACGCCGGACTTGTGAATATTCACATACACCTGATGGTCTTTGAAATCTTCCTCAAAAGTGCCTGTGAATGATTCATTAACTTCTTGCCACTTCAGTTTGATGTCCTTGTCTAGAAAGAGTTTGGTATCTTCATAGATCGGTAGACTAGAGCACACTCGCTCAATTGCTGCTCCAAATGCATTTTTGTCAGTGTCCTGTGATCCTACTCTCTTGGATGCCATTAATCATGTAATGCTAGGAGGTGGATGAACACCTGAAAGCAACATGCATGGCAAGATATCTATTAGCGAAAACCAAAACAAATTCGTGGAATGACATAGCAAATACCTAGGGAACTCATAGGCAAGGTTGTACAATTTCTTCTAGGAGATGGTGAGCACCAGTATTGCAGCAATAATGCTACAACTCCTGGGGCTTCCTACTTTACTTTTATCAACTCGGTAGTTCATAACAAACTTGGAAGCGACGGTGTTGTATGCACAAGTACTCGCTCTTACTGCAGGTTGTCACTTGGTCAGTTAGCGCAAGATCACTAGGATCTCAAGCCAACTTCTATGAATTTACAAAAGAATCTTTTAACCATGATGAAATAAAGCTAACTCTATAAAGGCTATTCTATTTGCAGAAAGAGAAAGAAGACTGGAGTGTAAGGGAAACCCTAGCCAACCCTAATTTATCCAACTAGCCCTACTTTTGCAGAAAAAGAGATAGAAACTAATGCGATGAGTGCCATTAACTACTAAAAAAGTTAAATTACGTTTATTCAAGCAACTTCTGAAAATAAACGAGAAGAAAACATCTTTTTGTGCTTTTGAGTGTTTTTATGTGAAATTATTATGCTTGTAATTTATCTGGTTGTGATTGTGCAGAGGTTTGGTGGCGAAGGAAGATGGACTTTGTTTTGGCAGAGGTGGAGGAAGGTGTGGAGAGG
>APFE031593202.1:1038-18439 GCA_000404065.3 Pinus taeda
AATATAATTTAGAACATTAAATTTATTTGTGTATTAAAAATTTCGAAAATATATAATTTCAGTGCCAAACTCCAATTCCAATAAAAAAATTTGAATCTATTTTCATATTAAAATACAGTTAAAAAAGCGAGACATCAAAGTGTATCACCCCACCCGAAAAAGCTTTTCCAATCCGTCCTTTGACAAAAGGCCAAAGAGATGAATGTTTGCATGAATTTCTATGAAGTAAAGGTCGTAATCTCAGTGTTTGGATCATAATTATGTGGCTACGGGTATATATGATTGATGTCTTGGTAACCATAATACAAAACTTCAACCGAGATTGGGTCGATATAGTAATTCAGGACTAATCTTGATGACCAAGTGCTCATAGTTTGTAACATGTGAAGAAAAAGTATAATATAACACAAGTATCAATAAGTATTTCTCATAGTTATAGAAAAAGAATTATAAACAAGTCCTCAACATTTCAAATGTACAAACAAAATTTTTCATAAATGCCACTATTTATAGTTACATGAAAAAATTATACACCCTACTTTAAAACAAGGCTCGAAGAAGATGCATAGTTTCAAATGTACAAACATAATTATTCATAAACAATATGCATAGTGGAAAAAATTACAAACCTTACAAAAACGCATGATTTAAAATGTGCAAACAAAATTATCCATAAACAATATGCATAGTTGCAGGAAAAAGTTATAAACCTTACATTAAAACAACGCTCAAAAAGAGTATTGATTTTAAATCTGCAAATAAAATTATCCCTAAGATATTTTTTTTATAAACAACATGTTAAAACAAATATTTTCCCAACAAAATTATCCCTAAACCCTATTCATAGTTGCAGAAAAAATCTTGGCTTCAAATGTGCAAACAAAACTATCCATAAAAGATATCCATAGTTGTCTAAATTTTTTATAACAAAGACATTAAAACAAAGATCGAAGAAGAGGAGGCATGCGTCAAGAATGCTAAGATAATTTGAATGAGTCAAGAATGTTAAGATAATCTGAATGGACAGAAATGACCTCCTTACCACGTTGGAGGTAGAGTTATGAGGTGCTAGTTGCATTGAGCGTGGATCGAACACAGGATTTTCATATATCCAGTCTGACGCTCTCCCAACAAAGATAGAGAACCGCTCTCCCAACAAAAATACAGAAGAGCGTGGATCGAACACACAACCCAACAGAGATACATAGGGACAGACGGGCGTGGATCGAACACAGGACCTTCATATATTTAGTCGAACGCTGTCCTAACAAAAATATAGAGAAACGTGGATGGAACGCACTACAACAAATATACAGACAACAAGATTGTGGATCAAACACACGACCCTCTCCCAACAAACATACAGAAACAACAACATTGTGGATCGAACACATAACCCTCTCCCAACAAAGATACAAAGAAACAACATTGTGGATCGCACACACGACCTTCATATATTCAATCTGACTTATGGTCGAATATCCTCATATAATATGTCTTGAAACAATTGGGACAGATTACTATTTTGAAATCCACGTTGAACAATGAGGAAACGACTATGAATAAAATTCGGATGTCTACATCAGGTCTTAACTAAATACTAAGGTTGAAGAGATTGGGATTGTGAAATCCTATTGGAAACTGCTCGAATTCTTGTACGACCTCTTAATTGAATTCAAGAAATACTAAGTACAACACTCCAAAAAGAAAAAATTACCCAAAAATCAAAAAGTTACTTAAATTTAGAATGTTGAATATTAATTAGATTCGTTAAAGTTCCACTAACAAAAAATTAACACTTGAAATTTTAAAATATGCAAAGTTAAATGTAAAAAGCTAAATTTAAAAACAAAAAAATAAATCCTAAATTTTAAAATAACATTTATTTGTTTTTAAATTTAAAAATTAGCAATTCCAAAGTAAAACATAAAATATAAAACACATTTCTACCTAAATTGCAACTTGAAATTGACTTATAGTAACCTTGTTATAATAAATAATTTAGAACATACCTTAAATGTGGAGCAAAAATAAATTAAATCAAATCTACTTGAGGTATAAAGATATAAACTACTTCTGCATACAACCCTTTGTTCTCAATAACATTATGACTTTCTTGAATATGCATAGTAGACTTTAGTGAGAGTATTTAATTTTTTTTTTGACATCATTATATTTTGGTATATGTTGTCAATGGAGATACTTAGTTCCCTATCTTTCTGTTGAATATGAGAACCAAATTTATCAAGTTAGAGCGTATAGTTGGTACCAATTAGTTAAACTTTGAATAGAATATGTAATGGAACAACAATTTACCTGACTCTTAGTATATTTTTATGTGATATTATGTAGGATAAAACAAAGGTACCTACTCCACTATAACTAAAAGGATATCACAAGCTATAACTTTTTTGTACTTCAAATTATATTCTTGTTTAAATAATTATAATGCTTAAGATGGACCAACTAATCTCCAAATTTCTTGTTCTAAAGAATTAATATGGAAGTGTGAATCACTTATTTATTTCTCTAACCTAGAAGTGATTACTTGTCATCAATTTATATTGAAACAATCCTTGCAATTATCATTATCTTGCATAACCAAATCCTAATTCAAATTATTAGAGAAAGTCTATTATTACATGGTATGTTAACAAAATATAAAATATTGTGCATAATATTTTTATGCATGATATTCTCTATACAGATCAACTTATTCTTGAAATGTTATAATAATTAGCTACGCTAATTAATAATAATAAAAAATATTGTATAATCATGGTATTTTTCAACTAGGATTAAGTCTTTGCATCAACACTAAAAATATTTTACAACAATAATAAATCAATAATATTTTTTTTAATATTACTTATCAATAAGTTATAATAATAAGTTATATTAGTTATATAAAAATATAGAATATACCATTTTGTATTTAGAAAATCTAATTTATAATTGAATATTATTGTATTATGAATCACCCTTCACAAAGAGAAGGAATATTAAAGGAATAGGATATTTAAGAGGGACCATCATTAAAAATAAAGACTAAATATAAATAATATTATTTCTAATAGAATAAACATTATATAAATATTATTTGAAAAAATAGGACGTTTTACTTATGGAGGAATTGGCCTTTTCATTAGAATCCATCAATACAATTTCAAGAAATATTGTGATCTTTCATTGATTCAAATTAGCTAAAAAGACTTATGTGAAAAAGGCCATTTTTCTATGAGTTAGTCTATGTGAGAAGAATAGAAAATAAAACCTCTATTATGATCATGGACCATCAATGGAGAAGGATTCTATGATGTACCACTCATGAATAAGAACTTGTTTCATATTTTGGCAAGAGAGGGGGTGTTTAGGTAAAAAAGAATAGCACTAGACCCAATCGATGCATTTGTAAGTGGTCGATCAAGTTTCTTAATCCCTAAGAAAATATATTTATCAATATATTTGAATTGAAAATTTAGGCACTTGATTGTGCTTTCAAGGTCTTAAAATACACATTTCTAGTACCCCTTATGCAAAATGCTCTGCAACAGCCTTTTGTACCGTAGTGAAATTAGGGAAGAATTTGTCTTATGCAAAATGTGTTGCAACAACCTTTTGTACCCTAGTGAAATTAAGGAAAAATTTGTCTTTAGGTGGTGGATTGGATCATGTTGGATTGATGAAGGAATATTCCTTCCAATGGAATATGTGTTTGAAATTTTCTAATTTATATGATATTTTTCATCTATTTTAAACATCATGCTTCAATTTTTTTGAATAAATTTAAAGAAGACGATTGAAAAACAATAACACAAAATTTTCAAAACGAAAAAAAAATAAAAAAATACCACTATCTTAGTTTACTATTCATGTAATAGTTGAAAAAAAACTTATGGGAATAAATGTGTCTACAAAATCTAATTGAAATATTACTTCATAAACTTCAGAAAACAATAAGCAAATAATTTTTTCATAAACAAATAAATTTATGATAATGAAAAAACATAGTTCTGTAGTTGTAAAGCATGCTTCTTTATCTATCTGTCTATATCTATATATATATATATATATTATATATATATATATATATATATATATATATATATTATATAAATATATATATATATATATATATATATATTATATTTAATCAACAAAATCTTCTCAAGTATCAACCTAATCTTCTCCTCCTCAATTGGGTGCACCAGAATGGGAATTGATTAAAAAATATTATAATTCTTTAGAAACGATGTAATTAATGGAAAAGGTATGGATATAAAGTTTATTGAAGCTATTTTTAGTCCATAAAGAAGCATAAAACCATGAATTTTTATGGAGGATGTCGTGGGGAGTATTTTCTACAAAACTGGAAGGAAATACATTAGAGAAATTGAAATTCTATGGGATATTGAAAAATAGTTCCATGATGGAAACACATGTGTGAAACCATTTCCATAAAACCCTAATTTTATGAGGTGCAAGGAAATTAGTTTAAATAACAACCTTGTTTGAGAAATTAAGACAAATCACTAACAAAAATTATGGACTCTAAACATCAAGGTTAATTGAGTGTTTGGTGATTATATAGGAATGTGAAGTCTTGTTTCCATGAATTTAAATTTTATTTTATTAGTACCTAATGGTGTAAAAAATATAAAATTTAACTTAACATTTTGGATAATCATCCTTATTCACTTGTTAGAATTTTATAAAATTCTTAGGGTATTGGTTTTAGGGTTTATGGTTTATAACACTTTAGTAAATTCTTTTAATAAACACTTAAAAGAGGTTACAAAACACTTATTAAAATTTTATAAAATGTTTAGGCTTTAAGGTTTTAAAATTTTACAAAACACTCGCTAGATTGTAATAAAATGCCTAGGGTTTAGGGTTTATAACAATTTAGATTTAAATGAACACTTTAAAAAAAGTTACAAACTCTTGTTAAAATGTTATAAAATACTTAGAGTTTAGGGTTTGGGGTTTAAAATGTTATAAAGTGCTTATGGTTTAGGGTTTAGGGTTTAGGTTGGTTGTGGGTATTAGGGTTTAAGGTTTATGGGTTATAATGATTTAGTAAATTATTTTAATAAACACTTATAAAAAATCTAAAAAATGATTTTTAGGGTTTAGGGTTTAGGGTTGTTTTAGGGTTTAGGGTCTATGGATTTTTAGGGATTTGGGGTTAGGGCTTAGGCTTTAGCGTTTAGGTTTTGGAGTTTAGTTTTTAGAGTTTATAATACCTTAGTAAATGCTTTCAAGCTTTAGGATTTACGGTTTAGGGTTTAGAGGACCTTATTAAACAATTTTACTGTTTTTCCTTTAGGCTTTAAGCATTAGGATATAAGGTTTGGGATTTGGGGTTCAGGGTTTAGTTTTTATAACACTTTAGTAAATTCTTTAAATAAACACTTAAATAAAATTTACACAATTCTTTCTAAAATGTTATAAAATTCTTAGTGTTTAGAGTTTTCCGTTTAGGGTTTATAGTTTGGGATTTAGGCTTTCTGGTGTAGTGTTTAGGTTTTAGGTTTTATGGTTTAGGATTTATAACACTAAAGTTACAAAACACTTTTTATAATGTTTAGGGTTTACGGTTTCTAGTTTATGGTTTAAAGTTTATAACACTTTAGTAAATGCTTTTAATAAACACTTAAATAAAAGTTAGAAAACACCTTTTAAAATGCTGTAAAATGCTTAGGGTTTAGGTTTTAGGGTTTATAACACTTTAGTAAATTCTTTTAATAAACACCTAAGAAAAATTTAGAAAAATCTTCTTAAAATGTTATAAAATACATAGGGTTTAGGTTTTAGGGTTTCAGGTGTAGCGTTTGGGGCTTAGGTTTATGTTTTATAAAACTCTAGTAAATTATTTTAATAAACACTGAAAGAAAAGCTAGAAAATGATTTTTAAAACGTTATAAAATGATTAAGATTCAAGGTATAGGGTTTCGGGTTTGGGGTTTACTGTTCAAGGCTTAGGTTTTAGGGTTTATAACAATTTAGTAAATTATTTTGATAAAAAGTTAAATAAAAGTTACAAAGCACTTTTCAAAATTTTATAAAATACTTAGGGTTTAGGGTTTTGGGTTTTGGGTTTATGCTTTAGGGTTTAGGGTCTAAAACACTTTAGAAAATATTTTTAATAAATAATTAAATTAAAGTTACAAAACTCTTTTTAAAATGTTATAAAATGATTACTATTTAGGGTTTGGGGTTTGGTGTTTGGGGCTTACGGTTCAGGGTTCATCTTTTAGGATTTAGGGCTTATAAATTATTTTAATAAACACTTAAAAAAAAGTTAAAAAGCTCGCTTCAAAATGTTATAAAATTATTAGGGTTTAATGTTTGGGGTTTAGGGTTTATAAGGCTTTAGTAAATGATTTTAATAAATGCTTAAATAAAAGTTAAAAAACACATTTTAAAATGTTCTAAAATGCCTAGAGTTTAGGATTTAAGATTTAAGGTTTTGGGTTTCAGGTTTGGGGTTTAGAGTTTAGGGTTTAATGTTTATGGTTTTTTTTCCAGAGAAAAAAAGTCTAAAACTTTTTATTAAGGATATATAAAAAGTTTTACATTTTGAAGCTATACATCGACAGCCCATGAGGGGGCGAGAAGACTGATATAGACACAACTCAAAATAGAGGGGAAATCGAGCAAGAAAACCCGAAGCAACCCATACCAAGTATATCTATGGATTGGGATACTTCATCCATGACTGTCAAATATAGAAAAAAAACACATAGTAATATTGTCCATTGGGACACTGTAAAGACCCAAACTGATAAAACATACATATGTAAACTGTTGACACGGAGGCCTCCTTCAGGGAAGGATAAACAACCTCATACATATATACGAAAATTTAAAATTGTCATATGAAAGTTAAATAAATATCCGTCATGGTCATTTCCAGAAGGGAGGAAATATATGGAACAGAAAGTATCATCCTGGAGCTAAAAAACGACCACCTATATGAAAAGAAAACAGATGATAAAACCTGTGGACAAAAACAGAGGAGGTGTCGTAGAAAACCCACATCCTGTAGCAAAAGAAAATATTGTGGGAGAAAAACATTATGTAGGAGGGGAAAATGGAGGATGCTGTGAAATGAGAATCTGCCCCTGTCTCGATTCCTCTATGGACCAGCTGCCCATAGCTTGTTGTAGGCCAGCTTTAGAAAGCTGGTCTGTTGATGAGTTTTTATCCCTGAAAATATGACATATAGAAATATTATTAAAATGGGATTTTAAAGACATAATATCATCTAAAATATTCTTCAGGACCTGGTTTTGACACATTGCCTTTCCATTCACCCATTTTATAACATTCATGGAATCTCCAAATATTTGAATTGACAAGATGTTCATTTGTAGTGACCAGCATATGAGAAGGCGTAATGCAACCAGTTTGGCATAGTTGTTAGTTCCCTGACCCAGGCCCACTGAAGCTTTGAAGGAATGTTCTCGGTTTAGATGAATACAAATACCAGCACCCGCCCTGTTCTGTTGAGATGCCCCATCGAAAAATCCCCAAGGAGAACCTTCATTTATGATTAATGGGATGTCTCGATTTTGAACAGTTTTTGACTCAGGGGGAGGAAGAGAGGTGTATATTGCTGCGCAGTTTGTAGCCACAACTATAGTAGAGATAGTCTGATCTTGGAATAGGAATTTGTTCCTGGCTAACCACAGACCCCAGAAAAAAATAGGGAGGAGGTTTCTGAGATTTCCATCTGTTTGGTTATTCCACCAGTTCCTCCACACTTCATCCAACGAAGCTAAAACCCATTGGGCTTTTATACTTAACAAATTTTTTAGGTCCCCCCAAATCCTTAAAGAGACAGTGCATGAGGTGAAAAGATGGTTGACTGATTCCCCATCCGCCTTACAAAGAGGACATCTCCCAGGTCCAATGAAGAATCGGACTTGGAGGATATCCCAGGTTGGGATTTTTCTTTTTAAAATACACCATAGGAAAACCCTAGATTTCAGGGGACATTTGAGCTTCCACAAATTTCGTGACCACCACTCTGGAGAAGCCCATCCTTTCTTTTCCATGAGAAAAGCATACCCATCTTTTGGGGTATAAACACCAGTTTTCCCTTGCTCCCACATCAGAACATCCGATTTAGTTTTTATCCTGACATTTGTCCTGTGGAGTTCATCAATGAAGAGGTCCATTCATTATGCCATCTGATGTTTAGACCCATGTCCACAGCATTCTTCCATGCCTGACCCCAAATGGTAGATTGACCCACTTTCTCCACTTGGTTTAGAGTGAGAATGCCTTTGTTGTCGAGGTGCCTCAAGAAGCCAAGGGATAAGACATATGATTGATTGCACCCAACCCAGGGGTCCCTACCAATTCTTACATTCTTCCCATCGCCCACTTTCCAGGCCAGACCTTGTTCAATCACAGAGAATGCCTCCACCGTAGCCTTCCAGATAACGGAGGATTGTTTTGTCTTCTTATCTTGGCTTCGAATCCAATCTTCCAGGGGCATAGGGTCGATTTACTTTCTTTTAATCACCCTTGTCCATAGATTTTCCATTGTGATAAGTCTCCAACCTGACTTAGCGGCCAAGGAGAGACTGAAATCTGGAAGCCGCTTGATTCCCCAACCGCCCCATTCTTTTGGCCTAGCAATCTTGTCCCAAGCTACACATGGGAGAACTGAATTCTCTTTTGAGCCAGCCCATAAAAATCTGTAGCACAGCCTTCTTATTTTCTCCATGATGCCTTTGGGAATCCAAGTAAGGGCAGCCCAATAGACCGGGATAGCTAATAAAACAGATTTTAATAAGGTCATTCTACCTGCTCTAGAAAGCCATTTGTAGCTCCAATGAGAAATTCTTGCTTCTATCTTTTCAATTAACTAGTGCCAATCCTCTTTTTTGTAGGCGTCCGGTTTTAACCAGAAGCCCAAGTATTTAAAGGAGGTGTCCAAGGGCTGGTTGTGGAAAGGAAAAAAATTTGTCATTAAAGAACATTCTCTCCTATTGAACCCTGCCACACAGGCTTGTGATTTTCTAGAATTAATCTGCATACCTGTGGCTTTTATAAATAGTTCAAAAATCCTTTTAACCTCCTTTAATTCATTAAGTGAACCATTGGAAAAAATCAATATATCATCAACAAAGAGCAGGTGAGATATATAAAGGTTAATAGCAACCTCAATACCTTTTATCTTGTTTGCTCTTCCGGCTTTATGAATCAGCCTGCTAAGCCCTTCCGCCACCAACAAGAAGAGGAGAGGATATAGGGGACATCCTTGTCTGAGGCCTCTTTGACTTTTGAAAAAAATGGATGCAGCCCCGTTGATTAGAACCGCAAAACTGACATTTGAAATACAGCCCATTATCCAGCTTATGAAATAATAGTTAAAACCCAAATGTGTGAGCAGTAGCCTGAGCAATAACCAGTTAATTCGATCATATGCCTTGGAGAGGTCAATTTTTAGGATCACCGCTTTCTTCTTATTTTCTTTGACACTATGTATGACTTCTTGGGAAACCCCAATGGCCTCATGTATTTGCCTTCCATCCAGGAAGCCGAATTGTTCCATTGAGATATTTCTGGATAGTATAGGAACAAGTCTAGTTGCAATCACCTTTGCAATAATTTTATAAATACAATTATAGAGAGAGATAGGCCTAAAATCTTCAAAGGACTCCGGTTCATATTTCTTCGGGATAAGAGCGATGAAGGTTGAATTAAAAGGTCTATAAATCTCTCCTTTCCGCCTAGACTCTTCCACAACTTCTGTGATATCAGATCCAATTAAATAGAAAAAATGGAGGAAAAGTTTGATAGTCCACCCATCAAGACCGGGAATTTTCTCCTTTCCCATATTTTTCATTGCAACCTCAACCTCTTCCTCGGTGACAGGGGCTGATAACTCATCTGCTTCTTCCTCCTCAATGAATCTTGGGAAACATTGAGCTATCCTCATGACTTGTGCAATGGTGGCCTCTCCAGGGTCCGAGAATATTCTCTGAAAGTGCCTCTGACCCAAGCTCGAGAGATCTGTGAACGATTTAACCTCCTTGCCTTCTTCATCTTTTAGGCTCCAAATTGTATTTGCAGATCTTCTAGCTTTTGCATAGTTGTGAAAGAACCTTGTATTTTCATCTCCTGATTTTAGCCAAATAGCTCTGCTTTTTAGTCTCCATTCCTCTTCCTTTGCCAGAAGAATCTGATTTTGAGCTTTTTCTAATGAGAGGATTCGATCTTTGGAAGACTAAGTAGAGTACCCATCTGAGTCCATACTTTCCAGAGACTTCAACTCCTCCTTGATTTTCATCAGATCCTCATTTTGTTTTTTCTGTCTTTCTTTTGCCGATGACATGGTCGCTTTCTTTAGTCTTTTCAGATTTTCCATGAAAAAGAAACTCTTGTTTACATTGGAATTCCTGTCAGCGAGGATCCAAGTTGATTTAAAAAGGTTATTAAAGGATGGTTCTTGCAGCCAGGAGGAGTTAAATTTAAAAGGAGCAGGAGGCTTTGGGGGAGGAAATGAAAGGTCCAAAAAAATCGGGAAATGGTCTGAATTCCCAATCTCCTCAACCCATTGCCGAAAAAGGGGCACTTTTATGGAAAGTCCTTCTGAAATCAAAAAGCGATCCAACATTTTTGCAATCCTATCCTCCCCAGTTCTTCTATTCCTCCATGTAGGCTTTAACTTAATCGAGGCGGGATCAATAAAATTATTGTCTGAGAGAACTTGATAGAAAAAGTCCGACAAGGGATCCTCCCTGGCTGAGGGGCCCCAAGCCTCCGCTCTGCCCAAAGAAAAGTTAAGATCACCTCCAACCACCATCAAAGGCGATTTCATCAATGTTTTTGCTAGCAAGACCAACCAGAAAACCTCCCTTCCTTGGCATGGCCCATAAATATTTACAATTTGGAAGGAAGAGGGGAAGTCTAGTGTGATTATTTCCATTCCCATAGCATTCTTCAGACCCCATAGGTTTAAGCACTTGATTCTTCCCTCTCTGAAACCTATGGCGAGACCCCCCGAATGTCCAGAAGAGTCTATAGCATGAAAGGACCAGCTTGGCAACAGATATTTTAGCATTGTTTCTACCTCGAAACCTCTTCCCAGTGTTTCTTGGAGGAAGATAATGTCAGAGTTTTATTTTTGAAGCCACTCTTTTAAGGCTAGTTTTTTAGGCTTGCTGGCCAAACCTCTGCAATTCCAAGAAGACATGATCATTGTTTAACAGATTCGGGGGTCTACACGGCTGTAAGGACCCCAGGGATAGAATATTGCTTCCCATCCGCCACATCTATTTTGGCTTTAATTTTTTCTTTTGATAGGTCAGATTTTCTGCCACGCTTACCCCTCTGCTTTCCTGGTGAGGGAGTCTGACCAAGACCACTACAGGCCTCGAACTGCTCAAGCTTAAACCCCATAGACCTAAGGTTATATGGGCATGGTGCCTTATGAGCCAGGGTAGTGAGGGGTGGCCAATTTTTAACACATTTTAGGTCAAGGACCGGGGGCTCCTAAGGATGGGTGTGTGGGTCTTGGGAAGACTCAACAATATCCACTCCACCCGACTGGTTTGAAGATAGAGATTTAGATAATGTGTGATTATCATGCAAAGGAACCGCTGAGAATTCGATTTCTTGAGGAGTAAAAAAGGGAGGGATCGTGCACTTACACGAGACCTCCTCGCAGGGCAGAGGTTGAACAAGCGGAATGATCCGTTTGGCCTCCTTCCCATCAGCTTCCGGCTGTGATTCGACAACTTGAGGCTCCGCGAAATTCTGGAGACCTACCACAGCTTCCTCATTCCGGACTTCCCCAGCGCCCTGATCCGTCATATTCTAACGCGTCGGTCCTTCCTTCTCCTAAGAATCATGAGGCAGATTATGCTTTGGATCTTTGAACACAGGCGTTCTTCTAAATCGCCTCCGCCTTCTGAGAAATGGGCATTTCTTTGCGAGATGCCCGTAATCATGACAAAAATGGCAACGAAACGACAGATGTTCGTAATCTAGGATTTGCTCGAAAAAATAATCCTTGTATTGGAGGGGAATTGTTTTGGCCAAGCCTTTGCTCAGGTCAATATTTGTCAATATATGGGCAGTCGCATAACCTTTGTCTCTTTGAAAGACATGTCCGCTTCCAAAAATGTTCCCAGCCTATTCCCAATAGCTTTGAAAACCGCTTCTGTCCAGAGAAAAAAAGGGAGGCCTGACACCCTCACCCAAACTGGAAAAACTTCAGTGTTTTCCTTGATAGCATCAAACAAGGGAGACCAACGTTTCATCAGGACTGGAATTTTCCCAATGTACCAGTTTTTCCCCAACACGCAGTCAGCTGCTGCCTTTTCTTCGAACCTTAACATAAACCATCCTTTAACAAGGCTCCGTGCCTCAAAGCGTAAAGGGTTTCCATTATTGAAACGATCTTCCCCCCATGACTGGAGATCCTCTGGAGAAAGTTTCTTTCCCCTAGCCGTGCCTACAATGGTGCAATCGGAAACCTCTAAGGTTTCCTCTATTGATACTTCCATGCCTAGCACCAGATTACTCCCCAAATCTAAAGCCCCTATCGGCTTTTGGGGTTTCCTCTTACCTCCTTTTTTCCTTAGATCCTCTTCAAGAGTCCTATTGTCCCCAGGGGACTCTAACCAGACTAAATCCTCTTGTGTCGTATCCACAGGGGAGTCATCCTCCAAATGTGGCTGTTGGGTAATTGATGGTCCCCCTGCTTGAAATTCTGAAAAGCTTTTGTCGGTGTAAAGATCCCCACAAGATCCCGGAACCCCTTCCTCAATGCCAGGAAACCCCTCGCATCCCCCTGATAGCGATGCTCCAGAGGTTCGAGAATCTTTTGGCAGTGAAGCCCTTGTGAGAGGGGGGAAACCTCCAGAAGGATTTTCCTGAATAGCACCAGAAGAGCGACCAAGGGATTCTGTAACCTCCAAACCAACTGACGGAGGGTTCTAGTTTACCACTGACTTGCCCTTGAAACCCTCCAATTAAATGCCTGCATTCGTCCCTTTCACTGCGGCCACCTCAGTATTTCGGACTTGCTCGCCCTGCTTATGAACCAGGACATTCTCAGAAGCAAAATCCCTACCTTGTTGCAGGAACGGAGGAAAAACCGCCGGAGGATGAAGAACCGACTCTGCAAATTTTTTACCACCGAAGAAATGCTCCACACTTTGCGCTGATGTGTCCTTACCCCACATGGACAGAATATCTTCTAGAGCGGGGTCTAGATCCACCAGATCCTCCAGATTAACCATGGTTAAGGGCCACAACGGAAAAACCGACAGCAACAATGTAACGCCCGATGCCCTAGATCACGGAACCAAAACCCCAAGTCGAAGAAAGAGACCCGAAGCGCCTGCAGCAGTGAAAACAAACAAAAGGGGGAAAAAACTATTCAGTAAAAACTATTTTCCTCACTCAGGGAAACCTCCAGCTGTCCACCTGAACCCGGCAAAGAAAACTCCGCGAAGACCTGCACCTGTGCGTCGGATTTGTCTGCTGTCGTTTGTTGTCGTTACCCGTGTTCGGAGTGAGAATCCTCCCGAAACCCTCGCATCCAAACCCTAACCAGACCCATCTCTCCTTAAAGATCGAGAATTAATGTTTATGGTTTATAACACTTTAGTAAATTATTTTGATAAACATTGTAATAAAAATTAAAAAATGATTTTTAAAATGTTATAAAATTATTATGGTTTAGGGTTTAGCATTTAGGGTTTGGGGTTTAGGGTTTAGGGTGGTTTATCATTTAGTGATTATGGTTTATAACACTTTAGTAAATTGTTTTAATCAAGGCTTAAATAAAAGTTACAAAATTATTTTTAAAATGGTATAAAATGCTCAGGGTTTAGTGTTTATAGTTTGGCCTCTGGGATTCACGGTTTATGGTTTATAAGAACTTAGTAAACACTTTTAATAAATACTTGAATAAAATTTCGAGAATTCTTTCTAAACTGTTATAAAATCCTTATGGTTTAGGGTTTAGGGTTTTGATTTTGGGTTTTTGGTCTAGTGTTTAGGGTTTACAACACTTTAGTAAATTATTTTAATAAACACTTAAATAAATGCTACAAAATGGTTTTTTAAATGTTATAAAATGCTTAGGGTTTAGGGTTTCAGGCTTCGGGTTTAGAGTTTACGGTTTAGGGATTATAAAACTTGAGTAAATGATTTTAATAAACACTTAAATATAAGTTATGAAGTGCTTTTTAGAATGTTATAAAATTCTTAGTGTTTATGGTTTAGAGCTAAGGGTTTGAGGTTTATTGTTTGGGGTTTAGGGTTTAGGGTTTTGAATTTAGGATTTGTAACACTTTCGTAAAAGCTTTTAATAAACACTTAAATAAAATTTACAGTAACACTTTCGTAAAATCTTTTAATAAACACTTAAATAAAATTTACAAAACCATTTCTAAAATGTTATAAAATGCTTAGCATTTGGGGTTTAGGGTTTAGCGTTTGGGGTTTAGGGTGTAGGGTTAAGGGTCTAGGATTTATGGTTTTAGGTTTATGGTAGAGTGTTTAACATTTATAAAATGATAAGGGTTTAGAGTTTTGTGTTTTAGGGTGTAGGGTTGAAGGTTTAGGTTTTAAGGTTTATAATACTATAGTAATTTCTTTAATAGACACTTAAAGAAAAGTTAGAAAACACCTTCTAAAATGTTATAATATTATTAGGGTATATGGTTTAGGTTTTAGGGTTTAGGGTTTGTGGTTTATAACACTTTAGTAAATAATTTTAATAAACACTTAAACAAAAGTTACAAAACCATTTTTAAAATTCTATAAAATGTTGAGGGTTTAGGTTTCAGGTTTTACGGTTTAGGGTGTAGGGTTTTAAGTCTAGGGTTTATGGATAAAACTCTTTAGTAAATGCTTTTAATAAACATTTAAATAAAAATTACAAAACACTTTTTAGAATGTTATAAAATACTTAGGGTTTAGGGTTTACATGTTATGGTTTAGGGCTAGGGGTTTAGCGTTTAGAGTTTATGGTTAAGCGTTTATAGCACTTTAGTAATGTTTTTATTAAACACTTAAATAAAAGCTACATTACATTTTTAAAATTGTTATAAGATTCTTAGGGTTTAGGGTTTATGATTTAAGGATTGGGGTTTATGGTCTAGGGTTTAGGGTAAGAGTTTGTGGTTTAGGTTTTAGGGATTAGGGTTTACAATCTAGGGTTTATAACACTTTATAAAATGCTTAGGGTTTAAGTTTTAAGATTTTAGGTTTAGGGTTTAGGGATTTTGGTTTAGGGTTTATGGTTTCAGGATTATAACACCTTAGTAATTGTTTTACTAAACACTTAAATGAAAGATACAAAACACACTTTAAAATGTTATAAAGTGCTTATGGTTTACTATTTAGGATTTGGGGTGTAGGATTTATGGTTTAGGGTTAAGGGTTTAGGGTTTAGCGTTTATGGTTTAGGGTGTAGGGATAAACCTCCCCACTTTAAGGAGGTATCTGCTACTACATATGACACATAATACATTCATCCCATGGAGCCTCGAGGAGTTATGAAGAAAATAAAAGGAAAAATGTTTATGAAGAAGCGTTGAAAAACAAAGTTTGGGGTATCTCATGTACCATAATTTTCTCCCTCATACACTCACATACCCTGGTGTGGTCTTCCCTTATTTTACATACTCATAAAATTCTTAGCTTTTATGGTTTAGGGATTAGTGTTTGGGGTTGAGGGTTTATGATATAGGGTTTATAACATTTAAGTAAATTCTTTTAATAAGCACTTAAATAAAAGTAACAAATAGTTTTTAAAATGTTATAGAATTTTTAGGCTTTAATGTTTAGGGTTTAGGGATTATAACACATTAGAGAAAGCTTTTAATATACACTTAAATAAACATTACAAAACACTCTTTAAAATGTTATAAATTAATTAGGGTTTAGGTTTTAGGGATTAGGGTTTAAAGTTTATAACGCTTTAGTAAATTCTTTTAATAAACATGTAAAAAAGTTAAAAAACAATTTTTAAAATGTTATGAAATGCTTAGGGTTCAGGTTTTAGGGTATAAGGTATAGGGTTTAGGGTTTGGGGTTTATGGTTTAGTTTTTATTGTTTAGGGTTTATAACACCTTAATAAATTATCTTGATAAAAACTTAAGTAAAAGTTACAAAACTCTTTTTAGAATGATATAAAATGCTTATGGTTTAGGGTTTAGGGTTTATTGTTTGGGGTTTGGTGTTTAGAGTATATGGTTTAGGGTTTATAACACTTTAATAAATTATTTTAATTAACACTTAAATAGAATTTAAAATATTTTTTTTTTAATTTTATACAATTCTTAGGATTTATCGTTTACGGTTTAGGGTTTAGGGTTTAAGGTTTAGGGTTTGGGGTTTAGGGTTTTAGGTTTAGAGTTTAGGGTTTAGCGTTTAGGGTTTGTGGTTTAGAGTTTAGGGTTGAGGGTTTATAGCACTTAAGTACATTATTTTAATAAACACTTAAATAAAAATTACAAAACAATTTTTAAAATGTTATAAAATGCTTAGAGTTTAGGGATTAGTGTTCATGGTTTCAGGTTAGGGTTAAAGGTTTAGGGTTTAGGTTTTATTATTTATGGTTTATGGTTTGGGGTTTAGAGGTTAGGGTTTAGGTTTTATAATACATTAGTAAATGATTTTAATAAACACTTAAATAAAAGTTTCAAATACTTTCTAAAATGTTATAAAATGATTAGGGTTCAAAGTTTAGGGTTTGGGATTTAAGGTTTCAACCCCACCTCTTCCTTCACTACCTCCTCCACCACATCTTCCTCCAACTCCACATCCCCCACCACCTTTGTCTCCTCCTCATCCTCCACCTCATCCTCCCCATCCTTGTTCGCGACCAGGAGAACCATCACCTCCTCCTCCTCCTCCTCGACCACCTCCTCAAACTCCAACTCCAACTCCACCTCCTCCTCCACAATCTCCTCCACCTCCACCACCACCTCCTCCACCACCACCTCCTCCTCCTCCTCCATATCCATCTCCACCACCTCTCCTCCTCCATCACCACCTCCTTCTATTCCTCCACCTCCACCTCATATTTCAACACATCTTCTTTTTCTTCCTCCAACTCCACATCTACCTCCTCCACCTCTTCCTCCTCTGCCACCTCCACCTCTACCTCTACCTCCACCTCCACCTCCACCTCCACCTCCACCTCCTCCTCCACCATCATCCCCTCCTCTCCAACTACACCACCACCCCCACCTCCACGTACTCCTCCACTAGCTCCACCACAACCTCCTTGACCTCCACCTTGGCCTCCTCCTCCTCCTCCTCCATCACTTCGACATCTGCCTCCTCCTCCTCCTCCTCCTCTACCTCCACCACCTTAGTTGCCTCCTCCTCCACCTCCAACTCTTCCTCCTCCAC
>APFE031593203.1:5897-34516 GCA_000404065.3 Pinus taeda
CTGCTCATAAATGGTCAAAACTGGACCATACTGAAAGCTCAATGCAGGGGGTGCGATGCATATCACCTTCCCAGTGTACAAGGTGTGATGCATACTGATTTGCTCCTCTGTAGGGTATGATGGTCAGGAATGGACAAATGGTAGGGACCAAAATGCGAGGTGGAAGATCATGGAATCTTCCAGAAGCTTCCCCTCTGACGCTTGCCACTCCATTTTCGACCAGGGATGAGTAAGAGATCATCATTCTCCAAGTGGAAGCAGGAACTATCAGAGAGAAGACACTAATCAAGATCCCAAAAGATGACTCACCTCTCTGTAATCATCTAGATATGGATCGCTCATCGCAGAGATCCAGATGCTGGAATTTTGTAACTTATAGAGAAGTGTTGTTGGTATTCTGGTGTACATTCACAGTGTTGGATGATTTTGCTTTGCTTGAGGTGAAGAAGGGCTTCTTAGCTAGAGGGTGATGCTAGGTCAGAGCTCATGGTTGTAATCTTCTTGCTACTTTTCATCTGAATAAAGCTATTCTTGTTTCATTCCATATTCTTGTGTACTTGTTTATATATGCTTGTATATGGTTAATGCACATCTGATCCTGCATTATTTATGAACTTAGATCCTTGTTTCTTGCATACTAGTATGTTTCTGTGATTCTATAGGTCCTTTTGAAGTTGAGCAGACAAAGAGCAAGTGGAAAAACTCTATCAAGAAGGAGAGGAAATTGAGCGCAAGACTCAGGTTGGCCCTCTTGATTCTCCTCTTATCTATTTTCATAAAAGGAATCAATAGTAGACTTTTATTGTTTGTTTCTAAGATAGCCACCCATCTTAGTGGGAATAGTAGCATCTGTGTGGACACTATTCCTGTATAACAACTATGTTTCTCCTTTATTATGTTTTCCCTCATAGAACATTTGGGAATAAACAACTTGTTGCTTTTAAACAATAAGCCTCCTTGAATGAGATAGTCCAACCACTGACTTCTGTGATGAACTATTGGATTCTGAACTATTGTATAGATATATTTGAAATCTACACCATCTTTGTACATTTCAATCATTTCCTCAAATCCTACAACACCCACTTTGAATTCTTACACAATAAAACTTACCCTGCTCAAAGCATAAACAACTTTATTTGACTTACCACTTTTGTGTTTTATCACAAAAGTAAAACTTTGCAAAAATTCTTCCCACTTGGCATGTTTATGGTTCAACTTTGCTAGTTATTGATGAACTGTAAGGCATGATTTTCTGAATACAATATGCATTCCTTTAGCAGCAAATAATGTCTCCATTTTTTCAAGGCTTGTATAATACCGTAAAACTCTTTATCGTAAGAAGAATACTTCTTCTTCGCTTCATTCAATTTCTCACTGAAGTACACTATCGATCTTTGTTCTTGACTTAGAACTACGCCAACGGCAACTCCACTAGCATCTGTTTCAACTTGAAATACTTTTTCAAAATCAGGCAAAGCTAGAATTGGTTCCTCTGTGATTTTCTTCTTCAGAAATTTAAAATTCCTGTTTGCTGCTTCTATCCACTTAAAAGACTTATTTATCTCCTTAATTGTTTCAAGGATTGGTGCACAAATTTAGCTAAAGCCTTTGATAAACTTTCTGTAAAAACTTGCAAGACCATGGAAGCTCCTTACCTCAAATATATTTCTGGGAATAGGCTAGTTCCAAATTACTTCGATTTTCTCTAGATCCATTTTCAATCCTTCTTTAGAAACTACAAATCCCAAGTAAATTAATTCTTCCTTCATGAAACTACATTTCTTCAGATTTATCAGTAGTTTCTCTTTCTCCAGAGTTCTTAGAACCAACTTAAGATGCTCTATATGTTCTTCTTTACTTTTACTAAAAATTAGAATATCATCAAGATAAACAATAACAAACTTGCCTTCATATTCCTTCAAGACTTCATTCATTAATCTCATAAACATACTAGGTGCATTAGTGAGTCCAAAAGGCATCACTAACCACTCACACAACCCATTTTCTGTTTTAAATGCAGTCCTCCATTCATTGCCTTCTCGAATTCTTATTTGATGATATCCACTCTTAAAATCTATTTTAGCAAAATATTTTGATCCACTCAAGAAATCCATTAAATCATCCATGCATGGAAAATGAAATCTATACATGATAGTGATATTGTGTATGGCTCTAAAATCTATGCACATACACCATTCTCCTCCTTTCTTTAGATTGATCACTGTTGGTACATCAGATGGACTAAGAATTTCTCTGATTAGCCCCTTATCCATCAGCTCCTACACTTGTCTTCCAACTTCTCCATTCTCTTTAGGAGTTAATTTGTACGCTACTTTATTTGGCAAACTCGCTCCTGGTATTAGATCAATATGATGACTAATACTCTTGATCAGTGGCAACACATTTGGAAACTCATCCATAATAATATTAGCGAAATCATCTAACATAATTTTAACTCCTTCAGGCAAATCATCCAAGTTTGTGGAAGTTAAAATTACCTTTGGTCTTCCCACAATAACAAAATGCAACTCCTCGTTCTTCACTACTTCCTGTAGCAGCTCTTTCTGCTTATCAGCATAATACTACTTCCAGGTGTACCTTTGTCAGTGTTGTTCTTCAATGGCAGCAATGTATGTTTAGTTCTATCCTTCTCCAGAGAATAAGTGTTTCTCCTCCCATCATGAATAGCTTTCCAATCATATTGCCATGGTCTTCCCAGTAATACATGGCATACATCCATGGGCATTACATCACATCATATCACATCTTTATATGTACCAATTTGTATCTCAACCTATTGTTTTGTCACAATAATCTGATGTCCTTTCTGTAACCATGACACTTTGGAAGGAGTAGGGTGTATTATCTTTTCTAGTCCGAGCTTGTCCACCATCTCTGTAGAAACAAGGTGGTTAGTGCTTCCATTGTCAATTATTACTTTACAACACTTACCATTTGATTTACAGGTAGTTCTAAATAAATTCATCCTCTGTGCTGGTTCTTCAATCTCCTTCTCTGTCTTAAGAAAATTCCTTCTCAATAACAGGGATTCTCCTACTTTAGGGGATTCTTCCTTTTCCATAAGTCGAGGTGGTTCTAGCTTTGCCTCAGCCACATTCGTATTCCTCTGACTTGCTAGTTTATTATGAGGATAGTCCCATGAAAAATGTCCCCATTCTCTGCATGTATAACACCAAACATCTCTTCCTCAACCTCTTCCTCTGTTAAATTCTCCCCTCTGTCGTGGTCTGCTACTTGAACTTCCTACTTCATGCTGATGTTGTTGTCCCCTTCATATAGTAGTTCCTCTACCTCTTATTGAGCTTCTTCCTCTATTCCTCTGATTCTATTTTCTCAATATCTTCTCTTCTGCTTTCAAACTTGCTTGATAGGCATCCTCAATAGTCTTCAAACTTAATAAGCTAATCTCGTCTTGTATGTTGTACCTTAAGCCATTGATATATCTAGCTACCTTTTCCTTGTCATCTTCTACATGTCCTGCTCTAATACTTAATCTATAAAACTCTTTAGTGTATTCTTTAACAGACATTCCTTTTTTCCTTAAATTTTGCAATTGTTTAAAAATATTTAGCTGATAGTCTTTAGGCATAAATTTGGATTTCATTTTACTTACCATCTTGTTCCATTGCCTAATCTTGGACTTTCCTTTCATCATTCTAGATGTCTGTAGCTCATCCCACCAGATAGTTGCATGACTCCTCAATCTGGTAACTGCAAACTTCACCATCTTCTTGTCATCAACCTCTTCATAGTCAAAGTATTTGTCTAAGGACTTGATCAATTCCATTAGTTCTTCTACATTTAGATTCCCTTCATACGTAGGAATTTCCACCTTTGGTTTTCCTCCTACTTTCACCAACATCTTGATGACTTTGGTAGTTTCATTCTCTTCTTCTCCTTCCTTCTCAGAAGATTCTTCTACAACACTATCATCTCCTTCATCAGGTGCTCTTCTCTGGGTAGTCTCCATAGTGTTCATCCTTGTATGCAGACTTCGGATCTCCTCTAATAGAATTGCATTTGCTTCATGTCTTCCTCGACCAATGCCAACTCCTCCCCTTGGCGACATTTTTGCTACAATCAACCTTAACTTTTGCTCTAATACCACAAATGATGTAGGTGGAAATAATGGCTTCAGCAATCTCAACAATCACCTCGTAGCTCACTGTTTCTTTAACAATCCAACCCTTTACTTTTAATTGGAATGCCTTTAGGAAAAAGCCAAAACAATGATTTTCCCTTTTAAATTAGAAGCGCTCGACGGTAAACCATAGATCACGATCTAAATGAACCAATGATCCAGATTAAATCACATAATCGCCAATCGCAAGGGTCACGATCTAGTGCTTTACATTGGTTCCGATGAGATTTATCGCGCTGATTGCATCACATATCAGCAATCTCTGTTCCCCCCTTGGCTTAAGGCCTTATTGCTCCACTCAAATGTTGTGATGAGATATATATATTGGTGATCGCACGTCGCTACTTGCAACACACAAAGGGTCGCTCACCCACCATTATGATTCCCGATTCAATTGATGCTTTGCACTCCAACGACCACGATTGTTCTCAATCAAACGGTCTCGATGGAATCATACGATCGCAAGTAACAAGTCCACTAGCCAATACTCCTTCTGCTTCAGAGTTGCAATGCAATTGAGATCCGCAAACCCGATGAAGTTAAAAGCCTCCATCTATAATATTTCAAGTCTGGATTTCGGATCCACTCTATGTTTTTCACTAACTCTTAGTGTAAACTGGATTTCCACTTGCGGGACCGAAACCATGTAAACAAACTTTACCAATCCGATATGGGTGATCCAATGGTTGAGATTAAAGTGGGCATCAAACAATGATATTTATATCAAATGCCTACGATTTCTATTAATCTTGCGGTTTATATCATGAAACATAAAGACATGGAAATAATCAACTCTGTCCCGAATATAAAGAACAAAAGAAAAATGAGAATTTCCACAAGCTGGATATATGATCACACATAGAGAAACAATTATTCATAATAAAAGAAGTTACAAAGTCTCGGCCTTGACTCGATTACAACAATAAAATACCTCTGTTTCAAAAGGAAATCCACACGCTACTCTTGACTCTCACTCCACACAATCCCTTTCTCCCCTCATTACATTTTTTTCCTTCCTTTTATCAATCGAAGATTATTCTAACTGTTCTTACCAACTCAATCTCTATTTTTAATCAGTCTAACAGTAAATCTCTAATTCTTAGCTCCACCACACACCTATGCTAAAAACTTATATTTGAATCTAGAATAAGACAATTTCCTAACTTATTACAATAAATGAAATACAACTCATTTATTGAGAGATCCAACCCTCTTGGTAAAAAATGACTTTTGACAAATCAGGTCAATGAAATTCAACTTGTTTAGCCACAACATGTGAAAAAACTTTCACATTGCTGGCTAAGTCCAGATGCTCCTGCATCACTTATCTATCAACCTCCATATTTATTTAAGGAGTTACAAGCCATGATCTAAAGATTCTTGAACAAAATTCTATAGTTACATAATATAAGTCTGCTTGAGATCTTCCCTCTTTTCTTAGACGCCAGATTGGAGTAGATTGTGAATGCAATTGATGAGGAGCCTAAATTTGTAATATGTTAAAAAGTCAATGAAATTGTATTCAAGTCCTGTAAATTTGGTCATTCACTAGCAAAAACTCAATTCCTCGAGCTTATACAAATGCTAATCAATCTAGAATGACCAATGACCAATGTTATATTCCTTATCCATGGATAGGAAGAAAATGGGAAATTTGGTCACTCGATACAAATTCTTTTAGACATGAATCTCCCGTAAAATACAAAATCAATCTCATTTCTTCTTAAATGTTATTATGTCGATTATACTCTCGTTAGTTCACAATCTATAATTGCATGAAGGGAATGATTTACAATGATTTGGGCATTTGATTAAGGTTTATTAAGCTATATAAAAACAAAAAAATATGTTAGGAGTTAATTTGATTACACAATAAATAATTAAGATTTATTAAGTTATAACTAAAATAATATCAAAAATATGCACATAAATAAACCATATTTCTAAATTGATTAACTTTCTTTGGAAATTAGTGCATTTATAGGCACACATTAACAACCTCTTGGGCAATCTAGTGCCAAATAATGTGGATCATCAACTCATAGAACTAACTATGAAGAACATAAATCAACATAGAACAACTCAACACAATTCTAAAATAACTCAACAACCGAATCACCTTCTAGACTCTATCATTCCTTTTTAGACTCATTTCTACAGTATTCCAACATCCACCCGTAATGGAGAAATGGATTTTTGACATTGCCAAGTTGTTGTCTACATATTTCAAAGTTCATCTTTCCAAGAGACTTGTTAAAGATGTCAACTACATTTTCACTAGTATTACAATAGACTAAGTGAATCATCTTTGATTGTATCTTTTCTCTTACAAATAGATGTTGGACTTCAATATGTTTAGCTATGGCATGATGAATTGGATTGTTTTCCAACTTAATGGAACCCTACTTGTCACATTTTATGTTTGCTGATCCTCTTTATTTTACTCCAACAACTGCAAGAATCATCCTTAACAAAATAGCTTCACAAGTTGCACTAGTCAGGGATTTGTACTCATCTTCTGTGAATGACAAAGAAACGGTTGGTTGTTTCTTGTTGTTCCATGATATGATCCCTGATCCTATATTGAATGCATATCCAAAGGTTCATTTTCTAACATCATGATTTCCAACCCAATATGAATCAGAATAACCTACCAACTCAACATCATATTCATCAGTATACATAATACCAAAATCAAGTGTTCCTTTTAGATATTGAAGGAATTTCTTTGTTTCTTTCCTGTGGCTTTCACAAGGGTTAGTCATGAACTGACTAAGGATGTTGACATAATAAGCTATATCTGTCCTAGTAGTCATGTGAGGTAATTCAAACTTCTCACCAGTTAATGGTAGAAGGTTCCATTCACCTCTTTAGTTCCATCATCATTATACAATTTAGAATTTTGTTCTAATGGAGTAAATACTACCTTACACCCAATCATTTTGAACCTTTTAAGGATTTCACTTGTATATTTTCTTTGTGAGATCATTATCTTACCAGATACCATCCAAACATCAAGACCTAAGAAGTAATGCAGTTCACCAAGATTCTTCATATCAAATACTTGTGACGACTGACTTTTAATTTATTCAATCAACTTGGATGCACTGCCTGTTATGAGAAGATCATCAACCTATAAAGATATGAAAGCAATATTCCCATCTTCATATTTCTTGATTTACATGTTAGGATCACTTTTTCTTCTCACAAAATCTTTCTCATAAAAGAAAGAGTCAATTTTCGCATACCAAGATCTCGGTGCTTGTTTGAAGCCATATAAATGTTTCCTTAAGATACAAACAAGTTTTTCTTGTCCCTTCTTTACAAACCCTTCAACGTGAACCGAATAGACTTATTCTTTTAACTCACCATTCAGAAAAAGAACATCTGACATCTAACTGATTCATTTTCCAATTATGTTTTGTAGCTAATGTGATCATGATAATATCAACTTAGCTACAGGTGAAAAAGTATATTCATAATCAATTCCCTATTTTTGTGAATATCCTTTTGCAACTAGCCTAGCTTTATACGTATCAATATTGATATCAACATTAAAATTGGATTTGTACAACCATTTGCATCTTATGGGAACTTCATTTTTAGGTGGTTCTGTTAACTACCATGTGTCATTCTTCATTATAAAGTTATATTATTCATTTATTGCATCTCTCCATTATTTATATTCTTTAGCTTCTTCATAACTTGATGGTTATACAACATTCATTACATGAGACATCAATGCATAATATTTATACCTTATAGGTCCCTGAATTTGACGACATGACCTTCGTAGAGTTTTACTACTTTCATCTTTCTTTCTTCTTTGTGGAGTCCCTCCACCTCTTCTTGGAGTGTCATGACTACTTGATGCTTCTTACTTTTGAACCTATACATGTTCTTGTGCTTGATATTGTTCTTGTTCAACACTTGTATCTATTTTGACATAATAATCAGTATCATGACATACACCTGTATTATTCATTTGATCACCTTCATGTGCATTCTCATGAAACACCACATCCCTAATTGCAATAAATATATGTGAACTGAGATCAAACAACTTGTATTTTTTTTATTATCATAATAACCAATAAATGTGCACTTAATTGACTTTACATCAAGAATTCTTCTTTCATCTTTTACATTATGAGCAAATGCCTTGCATCCAAAAACTCTTTAATGATTTAATTTTGGTTTATACCCATAAAATGCTTCAAATGGTGTTTTAAGATCTAAAATTTTGGTTGGAATCATATATTTCAAATAAGCAGTTGTATTAATGACTTAAGCCCAAAAAACCATTATAGACATATTTACCTTGAAGCATACTATGTGCACATTCCACTAGTGTTCTATTTTTCATCTGGACAACTCCATTTTTTTGAGGTGTATGTGGTGTTGAAGAATGTAACTAGGTTTGGTCTTCATAATTGTACTTGGGTGAAAATTAAATATATTTATCAATCAAAAGGAAAATAAAATTCATTATTAATTAGATTGACTCATTAAAGCATGGGTTTCATGCTTGGGTTAATTGTCATAGGTCAAGCCTCCATTGTAGGCTTTTATGATTTAGAAGTCAAAGTTAAATTTATTTTGTCAAAATACTCCTCCATCAAGTCTCCTTGCATTTAACCTCCAAATTAATAATCAATAAGTTGTCTTCACTAAGTAATCTCATCTCGTCTTAATTTCAGTGGAAACAAATACATAAATGCATGTAGACTTCGCTCAATTAGATAGAGATAGAATTTCAAAGCATAAGTTCGGAGAATCTCATAAAGAAATTTCCATGTATCACTGTGACTTAGATTACAGGACAACATAGGAGTAATAGTTTACAAGGTCGAAGCATTGGATAAGTTTATGGGTTGTAACTCCAAGTTATCTCAGAACTGATACAAGCTCAATGAAGAAGGAAATTCATATTACAAGTCTACAACTCATTGAAGAAAAAGGATCTCCTTAAAGTTATAGTTTCCTATGGAGATCTACTATAGACCCGAAGTATCAATGATTGTGAGAGCGTAAATGAAAATGAATAACAAGGCCTAAGTATGTTAAGGGCTGCTACAGGACCAAGGACTAGGCTATGACCACAAAACTGAGGATCAAAGTATGTTGAGGATGTCATAGAAGCATAAGCATGATTTGATTGACACAGAACTGAAGTATGTAACCATTGAGACATGATCAAAGTATGTCATAGTTGCAAGAGTGAAATAATATACCTAAGTATGTTAAGGAGAGTTATCATATTTGTTGAACAAAGCATTGTCAAATGAAATATCCAATACATAACTCAACATTATGTGACAAGGTTGACTTGATTAAAGGAAGATGTCTTTGGTCTAGGTTAAGAGAGTCTTGGTTGTCTTAGTCTTTGTTTTGAATCTATAGAAGGAAGAATTACTTGAATGGATTTTCCCCTACATAGGGGTTTTACCCTGGCTATGTGCATACATCTCGTGTCCTCCTATTTATTGATTTGCCTTAGTCTTGATGGTAAGAATAAAGATAAATTGAAAGAAGAAAAAATAATAATGAAACATCACAAGATAATGTCATAATAAGAGAAATCATTAACATTCCACCCCATTAGATTTCTCAACATGGTATCAAATCTATGTTGAAAGAAGGTTGAAAATCTCCTTATCAATAAGAAGGAAATGCAGTCTTAGAAGAAAAAGGTTACTCCCAAATCTATACATTGAAGAACTGAATGGATAATTAAGGATCCCATGAAAACATCGAGTTATCTAAAATATAAAGCAAGGGTGTAAGGGTCCTTTGAGTAGTTTGAAATCATCATAATTTATATGTCACAAAATCTTGTGAATATAACATCATCAGTCATCAAAGAAGCTAGTAGAAATATATTGATTAGAAATATAAATGAAATAAATCAATCCTTGTAACCAAAAAGGATATACATCTTAGGCACATTCAAAATATGGTTAGTATTGAGAAGTCTTCTCAAACAAAGGGTATTCAATGCTCTAGGAACCAACTCAAAGAAATCAAGTAAGTATTGTCACTATTCCTTACTTAACAAGATGCATATGAAACAAGTCTAATGGGATATCAAATCAAAGGTATGTAAACACGATGTAGGTATATTTAAATGAGCTTTTAGATTTTAAATATATCTAATCTTAGATGGTCCATATAATTCTTGTTTACAGTAAGTCTAGGATAAATAATGCAATCCCTAAATGACATATAAGAACCCTAATCCTTATCTTCTATGGTTTGTAAGTAATCTAGGATGTCAAGTAAAATATTAGTATTGATTGGAATAAAGGATAATTTAAATGTTATATATAAGGTTTATATTGGGATTCCATACTCCATTGTTGTATAGAAAATCTAGATTGGAAAATTAAAATCATGTTCTTGATATCACATGTTTTGCTTGAAAGTATTTATTACAGGTTTAAAAGATCATGGCTTAATACAAAGAGAACACTTCAAGGAATTCTTAAAAGGTTTGTTAAGAAACATATCTAGGTACGTCTTAGACTATATGCTTTATAAAATTCGCTTAATATAAGAGGTACATTCATTATCTTTTGAAATTTGTGTTACATTACTAACATCATTGTGTCTAGCTCTCTTGAATCATGTAGATTCTTGATTAGGTGTTTCATCATTAGATAAGTCTACCCTCCTCATATCTTTGATTATTCTTGTGGAACCCTAAAAGGGTTCTCTAGAAAACCATAACTTAAGGGTATTTGATGATAATATGTGAAAAACCCAATATTCTTAGGGTTATTGATGAAGTCTAGAAAAATACTATTATTTTAATGTTTGGGGTTTTGATGATGTTATGTTTGGGGTTTTGGTGTTGTTATGAAAACCCTAACTTGTTAGGGTTGAATGGTGATGATCGAAATCTCAAACCTTTGAAGCTTTAGTAAATTAGGGTTTGTTGTGTTATGTGTTGAAACCCTAGATCATTAGGGATTGGTAGGACTTATGAGCAAGAACCTTATTTTAGATGATGTCCTAGGAATGAAACCCTAGGCATATGTTAAGAAACCAACTCACAAAAAGATAGGAAAAACAGATCAACACCTTAGAAATCAGCCTCTTCGAGGGGGAAACCTACTTTACATTACACAAATGAACAATTCTTCGATGATACAAATGACAAGACCTACTTTCTATATATAGGAGTTTAAGGGGTCCTAATACAATTAGATCTGACATAACAATAATATTGTAGGGGCACAACAATTACAATAGTGGGGTTTTATGGGGCATGAAATATTCTTGAATGTCATAAAAGAAGTTGATCTCCCTAAGTTAAGAGGGATCCTAGATAAGTTAAAGGAAGGGAATATCACAGTCATTATGGTTACCTTCAAAGAAGAAATTGGAGAATACATTTTTGAGGTGTTGTTGAATGAAGGAAAGAAGGATATGGTTGTAGAATATGTCGTTGCATATGAAGTAGGAAAGAAAGCTACATGGTTTAGGAATCTTGTGTCAAGATTCGATTGAAATTCTCTAAGTCCTATTGTGATAAAGTGAGAATCAACCTTAAGATGTCTAAAAGACCCTAGAGGTTTGTGTTTGCTTATGTACATTTGAAATTTTGTTGCTGATTGGGGTTGTGTTTAGGTAAATATCTTGTAATTTTGATAGCATGTTTTACATGCTTCTTGTTATCGATAATTTTGATCAAGAGAGATTTGTTGTTGTCAATCTCTTTGATCGGGAAGATTTTCTACCGCTTGAAATAATCAGGAATGTTAAGGCTTTATGTGTAAGAGACATTGCTTGGGAGGACATCTAGCGGTCACTTTGTATTGATGTCCGAATCTCAAAGCAGGGAGGGTGGCATTGGTCACACATCTATGACCTTGGATATGCACTTGGATCCCTAGGTTGATGTTTAACAAGTAAGCCTGATGGTACCTAGAGAGGCTAAAATCTTTGCTCCATATTAGTCCCACCCAAATAGATTTCCCTAGTGAGGAATATTGTCCTTGGCACCATGAGTGCCTAAGTTGTTTAAGGATCTTGGATAGATTGCCCTCAATAGGAATCTAGTCCATGGCATTGCAATGCCTAAATTCTTGATAGATAACGTATTTTGAGATCTTTTATGTACCTATATAGATATATGTAAATATGAATACCTCCCTAGTTAAGAGGGAGTGTTGAAGAATGTAACTAGGTTTAGCCTTCATAATTCTACTTGAGTGAAAATGAAATATATTTATCAATTGAAAGCAAAAGAAATTTTATTATTAATTAGATTGAATTGTTAAAGCATGGATTTCATGCTAGGGTCAATTGTTATATGTCAAGCCTCCATTGTATGCTTTTAGGATTTTTATAATTGTCAAAGTTAAATTTATTTTGTTAAAATACTCCTCCATCAAGTCTCCTTGCAATCAGCCTCCAAATTAATAATCAATAAGTCATATTCACTAATTAATCTCATGTCATATTAAATTAGTGGGAAAAAACTATATAAAGGCATTTAGACTTCACTCAATTGGACAAAGACAAAATTTTAGAGCACAAATTCGGAGAATCTCATAAAGGAAGTTTGGTGTATCATAGTGAGTCAGATTACAGGACAACATAAGAGTATTAGTTCACAAGGTCGAAGCATTGGATAAGTTTATGGGTTGTAACACTAAGTTGTCTCAAAACTGATACAAGTTTGATGAAGAAGGAAATCCATATTACAGGTCTACAACTCATTGAAGAAAAAGGACTTTGTTGAAGTTATATTTGCTTTTGGAGATCTACTACAGAATCAAAGTATCTATGATTGTAGGAGCCTAAATGAAAAAGGATAGTAAAGCTGAAGTATGTTAAGGGCTGCTACAAGACCAAGGAATAAGGTACCACCATAGAACTAAGGATTGAAATATGTTTAGGATTCCATAGAATCATAAGCATGATTTGATTACCACAAAACTAAAGTATGTCACGATTGAGACATGATCAAAGCATGTCATAGTTGCAAGAGTGAAACAATATATTGAAGTATGTTAAGGAGAACTATCATATTTACTAAACAAAGCATTGTGAAACAAAATATCCAATACAGAACTCAGCATGATGTGACAAGGTTGACTTGATGGAAGGAAGAAGTATTTGGTCTAGGTTAAGAGATTATTCGTTCTCTCAGTCTCTATTTTGAATCTACAGAAGGAAGAATTACTTGACTGGATTTTCCCCTACATAGGGGTTTTTCCTTGGCTACATGCCTACATCTCGTGTCCTCCTCTATTTATGGATTGGCATTAGCCTTGATAAGCATAATAAAGATAAATTGAAAGAAGAAAAACTAATAATGAAACATCATAATATAATGGCATATTAAGAGAAATCATTAACTTGTCACCTCATTGGATTTCTCAAAATGTGGCACTATTATTTTTGTAGAATCTCATTGCTTTTACAATATTGATTAAATGTTATTGATTTATATTCTCCCCCTAATCAGATCTAAGAATTTTGATGATTTTGCAAGTTTGTTTTTCTATCATAATTTTTAATTCTTTATAGTACTCAAAGACATCTCTTTTTTTCTTATGAAATAGACCCATGTATACCTAGATCTGTCATAAAAAAAAAAAAAAAAAATACCATGCTCCACCAAGATATCTAGTTTTCATAGGTCCACATAGATCAGTATGAATCAATCCAAGTATTTCCATTTTTCTTTTGTATTTATGTATAGGAAATTCCTCTCTATGCTACTTGCTAAATGCACATGATTCACATTCAATATGATCGTTCTTCATAATAGGAAGACCTTCAACCATTATTTTCTTTTGAAGTAACAATAAATCATTGAGATTTAAATGTGCATGCCTTTGATGCCATAACTCTTCTATTGATAATTTTGAATATACCAATGATTGATGCACAAGGGCTTCACTAGGGGAGTAATACCATACCACATGGGCTCATATTAGGGGGTATATATTGAGTAAATATTGACATAATATATTGAGAATATAATTGGGGGTAAAGGGTTTTATATTGGGAGGTGTAGAAAATGGAGCTCAAAGTTAATGAAAAAATATAAATGGGTATAAAAAATGTTAATGAAAAAATGGATACCTATAATATCTAGTAAAATTAGGTGTGTTTTAAATAGGGAAGGTGCATTGGGTTCGTATTGGTAGGGGATTAAATAATGTAATTTTTAGAGTTATTTTCAAATATCTAGTCAAATTAAGGGTATTATTTAGTATGCCATGAGCTCATGTGATATGTCAGAGGTTCATTGAGTGAAGACCCCGTGTCTTGATGACATGTCCTAGTCATATATAGCTTATACAATCCTCCAACTCTGGTATCTATGGCAATAACCTTGTAGTGATATATTTAACAACACACTGTGATTTAACAAATTCAACCTTCAAATCTTGGTAATTAATAGTAGAAACATAAATAAAATTATTTTTTATACCAGGAACATACATCACATTATGGATCTATCTCTTTCATCCATTAGGAAAATTCAACCCTATTACTCCATAACCTTGAACTTTGAGTGACCTGTGATCTCCTAGATAAACATATGTTCCATCAATACCCTCATAATATTCATCAGACCAATCCTTATTACTAGCCATATGTAGTGATGAACTAGAACCAATGAACCAAGCATTCACATCATCATTCTCTGTAGATAATGTAGCATCAGAAACAAATAATTTGAGATTTTTAAATCCATCACTGATTAAGGTGTCTTTGTCCAAAAAAATTCCATTATGCCTTATGTTTCTTTTCTTAGCTCATTATATTTTATTTTATAGCAATATTTAGCATGTTGCCCGGGTTTTCCAAAATAATAATAACCATCATTTCTCTTATCATGAATAAGAAATTTAGATTGTTCCATACCTTTCTGTTTTTCTTGGAACTTGTCTCCTTTGCTTTTGTCCCATGGCTTACCTTTGAATGACTATTTACCCTTGGCTACCAATGCCAAATTAGAACTATTTTGAGCCCAAATTGTATTTTTTCATCCTCTCCTCCTCCTGTAGAAGAATACATGTCAATTCATCAAATGTAGAGGGCTTCTCTCTAGCTGAAAGACTTGAAACAAAAATTTAATAATCTTGCACTAAGCCATTTAATGTGATGGTGACCAAATTATTATTGGACACCTTTTCACTAATATCTCCCAAGTTATCACTTAGATCTTTGACATGGGAAATGAAATTACCTATATTTTCATTCACTTCCATTTTTAAAGGCAATATCTTGGTCTTCAAAAATAAAATTCGATTTGTATTTGTTGTTTCATACAAACCCTTGAGCACATCCTATTAGGGTCCTATATTATAGGTATCTTAGTCACTTTAATATTTCTATGCACTTGAGGTCAATTTTGAATGTTAGCCTTGATTTCATGAGTATTATGGTTTAAAGTGGCCGTTGGTCATGTCATGAACAATTTGGTCATCATGAGTTAGTTAAGGTGAATCATGTCAGTTATAGGGAATCAGTTATGATAGGTCATGTCATGCCTCTATCATTTCAACAAGCACCACTTCATTTTGAAATGGATCATCATTGCCATCAAAGAAGATATTTGAAGTGTATGAAATCTACAAAAGTCCATTTTCACTTTCATTTCATCCATTTGAATTTATCATCTTCTCTAAATGCATTGGAGGCTACCAAAGGAACATTGTTGTCTACCATTGGAGTTTGTTGTGAAAATTGGAGTTTGCAGCACAACTGAGGGTCTTGCTATTCATTTCAAGAAGTCATCAATCCAATTATGTGTAAGAAATTTTCTATTTTAGAGGACCTAATATACCCTAGCAAGTTTATTAGAAGCCTCAAGAATCCCTCCAACCATCAATAACTATGACTGTTGTGTTTTTTGTTGTGTAAGCTCTTGCTGCCTGCCGATGTGCACGAAACTTATTAATTTGTTTTGTTTAGTGTTTCGTTGAACCCTACATATATATATTTGGAAATTCAGTTGATTATTATTAATCATCCCCTTATTTGGTTGCCTATCTCAAATAATATTAGTCATAGCTACTACGCAGTTACTCTACATGTTGCACATCTTCCATGTCTCCAATGTGCTGCAAAGTTTACATTTGAAATATACCTTTCATTGTTTTGAAGAAAATTGTAAATATTGCACATATAATGATGCATACCCCATAGATGAAGAAGAAGGCCGAGGGAGGATTGTGCAGAAAGAAGATCAAACATGGTCAAGTTTTGAGAACGCTACAGGTGTTGCACAAGTCTATTATGTGTTTTCTCTAGAAGGTAGTTACATGATCAAGGGATGTGCACACATTTTTAAAGTCTTTTTAGGATTTCACAACCATATCAAATGCATTTCAAGTGAAACCATCAATTCCATTTTCTCAGAGCAAGGCTGCAAGTATACAAAATTTGGAATGTTGCAGAAATTGTTGTGAAACTGCCAGAAGCATTAGGGTTTCATTAAAAATCAATTTTTTACATTATTTTTTTGTGTGGGAAGTTAAAATAGGTTTAAAAGGGTTGAAACATCATTAATCATCCATTTTTCTCAGCCAAAGTTCAATCCTGTGATTAAATCCATGCAAATATAGCTCGCTGCACAAGTATGTTGTGTAAACATATTTTCACCATATCTCTTAAAATTTGTACCCATTTTCCCTAAGAGTTTTACAGTAGATGCATGGGGTTAAGATGAATAAACTCAATGAATTTCAACCCAAAATGCTTCATGGTTGTCAAGAAGCAAGCTATTGTAACCTACAACCAGTTTTTGGATTTTCTCAATATATTTGAGTCAGATTTGGCTCAAGATATTTTTGGAGATTAACTATGATAATAGTAACTTTATATCAAAATTTCAACTGAATCAGACTCACTTTTTGGGAGATATTCACAAATAGCGGAGCCTATATCACTTTCAACCCTCGTTTTGCATTTGGATTTTTGACTAGTTTTCCCAACCTTTCAATGATCATTGGTTTTTATTGCCTTTGAGTCTGTACTCTAAGTAGTCAATCATTTAGGGTGTCAGGTCTAGGGTTTTTCTCAAGATCTACTTTTTTTTCCTAGAATTTTCTTGCCCATTGCCCTTTTTATTAGACATAGTCGGGCTAACAATGCTTATTTTTCCCAGTACAGTCACACTGGAAATTGTCTACCCATGCTAGTCCATTTTTTCGTCCAGCTGGGTTTTCTTTGTGTAAAGTAGTGCTACGAGCACAAATTTTTCTATGTAAAGTAGTGTTGATGACCCTTTTAGTGTGGATTTTGATAAGAAAAGTAGTGTTGATCCTTAAAATTGAGAATTTTTAGGGTTTCTGCTAAAATCCTAGTGTGTCCTAATATCTAAGATCATTCTCCTACTCTGTGTGCATCAGATCTTGTCTGTTCACCTTCATTTTCTTTGTGATGTGAAAACATTTATCCCATGCTTGAAGTGGTAAAAATGATATTTTGATTGAGTCTTTCATACTTTGATTCAATTAAAATCTTTGTTTGTTGCTTGTATGAGTGGGAAAATATTAATTTTATGTTGATTGAGGAGTAGTATTTCTTTTGCAGTCATAAAGAAATTGATTTTGCATTCATTTAGTTTTTATCTCATAATTTACCTTTTGTAAATTGCATTAGATCACATTGCATTGAAAATCCATTTTATTGATATTTATAATTGGACATAGATTGCATTGTTTAGTGATCGAAAGCTAAAAGTACATTGAGTGCATTCTCATTCATTGAAAGTAAAATTGAAATCATTTCTCTTTTGGTGGTTGTATTTGGAAAATGAAAGTGAAAGCTCCAGTTAGGAAAGCTTTGTTTGTTGCATTCTTAGTTGTTGCATAATTGTTTGAATCTCTTCCCTTACTAGATTAGCTTTCATCGAAATGAAAATAATCCTTTTTCTCATATTAGTTGCATCCTAGGTGTATTCGCAGAGTCTTTACCATACTCTTTACCCAAAATTGCGGGCTTTGAGCCCCAAAACCGTTACCTAGGGCCTACGCTACCCAACATCGATCTTGATGCCTTAAAATTGAAACTTAATTGAAGGACCTCAATTAACCTAAGGAGCATTTAGAACTTAACATAAACATTTAGAGGTTTAGGCTAGATATGTGTTCCGACATTGTTAAACATAGGAGTTGTCATTATTTTCTAGTGTTGTATCCTACAGGGGAAATCTCATTTCATGTACGGAAGCATATAGGACCATTCTCTATTAATGTTGGGTATATCGGAGGCGCTCCACACATGGTAAGTATATGGGAATGCTCTCATCAAACGGTTATGCATTAGACAATAGTACTATGTACTACACTTTGACGTACTATCATATATGTTTTTGGAGTCTCCTATAGGTTGTTATCCATCCATAGGTAACCGAGTGTACTACCTTGTATACTGTGATACACCGAACATAAAATTCGGGGAGATTGGCTACCATATGTTAAGTCCTTCATTCACCAAGGTGTATATTATAGTTCATGTTTTCTTGATAAACCTTAATTCCTAGTCACCCCTTTTTGATTTGTTTTTTATTAGCTTCTAACATTAATTGATTGCGAATAATATAATTCTTATGGAAATACTCCTTAGTAGAACTCAGGTTGAGATGAATGGCAACAATTCCCAAGTTCACCAACTAAGGAAACCCCTCTGATAAGAATCCTAGTCCTTTTCCTTCTTTTGAAAATGTTGTTACTCCCTATATGGAAATGTTGTCCCTTTTTGGGTTTACCATTGGTTTTCCAATTTGGTTATGTTTGACCCCTATGGTTCTGAATGTCCAAATTGCTCCTCAACCAAGCTCTCCTCAACCTCAATAGTATCAACCTCTAGTTGAGCCTAAAGTTGACCCTTTGCCTTCTTTGCTTGTTCGTCCTTATTCCTCTTCTTCCTCTTCGTTTGGTGAAATCTTGCAAGCTAGTAACCAGGTGAATAAGAAGAAGAAGAAAAGGAAGATTAAGAAGAAGAAAATAAGAAAAAGGAAAACCAAACGACCATTTCTACAGATGGAAATAATGTTGAAAATTCTTCTAATCAGCCCCGTAAACTGAAATTCCCTGCAAGATTTTTAAGGGTGACCACCTTCTTAGAGAATGGCCTATTCCAAAGATATTAAAAGTTTGGTCCATAGGTTCACATTGACCTTTGTCATCAACATATGGAGATCATGCTAGTGATAAATGTTCAAGTTGTGATGGTAAAACCCATGGGAAAATGGGAAAAGTCAAATTTCCATGTAGGTTATGTGAAGGGCATCATCCTATTCACCTTTGTCCTTATATGGATGAAACCTCTAACGTGTTGGATAACCTTACCACTTCTTAACCTCATCTTTCGATTGGTTATTAGAAGCTTTCCCTTGATCCTCCACTAGTTCATCAAGTGATTGATTAGAACTCATTGCTAGTCAATCCTACCCTTTCTTAAAGTGAATCTTATGAGTTTTCTTCCAACCAACCATTGGTCGAAAAAATGGTTGACCTAATCCCTCCTTTGGTTGATTATATCTATCCCGTAGAGAGTGAAGTTCATACTACTCATGTTCTTCTTGTCTCATCAGATTCCAATGAATTGGAGGGAAATCTTCCCGTTACCATGGTACAAGTGAACGATCCTCCCATTCCTGTAATGCAAGAGGGCAATCTCCCTTTCTGATGACACCCTCTCTAAGTAGTTTAGTCACTTTCTTTGATTGGAGTCAACTAGTCGGATATTGTCTTCCTTGTTATGTGCCTTTTCAGATCACAGTACAGGCTTATATTATACTTGTACATGGCATAATCATAGATGAATCCACATCTGTTAGTATTTTGTCTTCAACTACTTGGCAAGCTTTAGGTTCTCCACAGCTTGTTCCTGTTACCCAAAATTGTTAGATTTAAATAGAGTAACTTGTCAACCATTAAGGATCCTTCCTAAGTTACCTATTACTTTGGAGGAAAGACTGTCTATCTCGATGTGATGGTTGTCCAAGTCCCTTTAGATTTTAATTTACTCCTTGATCATGACTATTTTTATGTCATGGGAGCTCTTGTCTCGTATCTCTTTTGTGTCATATGTTTCTCACATGAAGGAATGATTGTGGCCATTGATCTACTTTCGTTTGTTGGTCCTAATTTAACTCCCCATCAATCATCTTCCCTAAATGGTAGATCTATGCAAGTGGTATCACCCCTGCCATAGGTTAATTATGTGGCCACCTATTTTGTGCCCGCATCTATTGATGATCTACTCAATGATGTAGTACATCATGTATTGGGGGCATTGGAAACAATTTTTTCCGTTAAAGTCCTTGATTGTAACCCCTTCTAGAGCATTTTTCTCCCATTTGATGAGAACCTCTTGGAAGCCATAGTATCTTATGGGCCATGATCAAATTTGTATGAGGATAGTTATTTTACTATGTCAACCTCGTTAAAAAATGAAATAGGTACCTATGAGGATAGTTCTTTTACTATGTCAACCTCAATAAAAAATGAAATAGGTGTCATGAGGATAGTTATTTTACTATGTAAACCTCATTAAAATATTAAATATGAGGATAGTTATTTTACTATGTCAACCTCATTAAAAAATGAAATAGGTGTCATGAGGATAGTTATTTTACCATGTCAACCTCGTTAAAAAATGAAATAGGTTCCCATGAGGATAGTTCTTTTACTATGTCAACCTTGTTAAAAAATGAAATAGGTACCTATGAGTAAATTTCCTTTACTTTTGTCAAGCTCGGTAAAAAATGAAATAAGGTATCATGAGCATGGTTATTTTCTTGTTTCAAGCTCGTTAAGTAATGAAACAAATCCCCTTCCAATTCGAGTCTTTTATTAGATCTCGTAAGTTCTCAGTCTAGTCTTTCACTTGATCTCATGAGTGAACATAACATCCACTTGTTAGTAACCAGTAATCTACTTAGGTGAATGAAATGAAGATTGGGGGACATGTACCTCTAATTAAGTCATTGTGTTGGGTGCATGAAAAGTCATCTCAAACATAGTTTATATTTTTTCAATCTTGTGTAAAAATGAAACCAAACTCAAGCTTAGTTTATATTTGTTTCAATATTGTGTAAAAATGAAATCATTCCTACTTTACCTCTCATGATTACGTTTTTATTAGCCTATTCTTGTGACATGAGCCTTGGTTTTTTCATTCCATCATCACCATCTCTTTGGCCAATCATACACTTTCACTTGGTTGTTTTACCCTTTCGTGAAGAACATCTATGATGAGTGGTCTTATTAACTAGCTTCTTGACCTTTATATGTTTTGATCAGTTCCATAAAGACTAGAACTAGTTGCTATCCTTTTATATACCACTCGTTCCTCTAGGTAGAGTCCTCTTTCAACTCTTTTCACACTCCAAAAATATGAAAATATTGTCAAGCACTTGTCTTTTCGAACTTGTAAAAGTAAATGAAAAGACATCTACTCAGTATAGGTTTATCCCTTTTCTAAATCCAGATAGAATAGCTAGAAAAAAGGAATACCTTAGTCAAACATGGCTAAGAGGCTCTCTTGAATATTGTTCAACCTTTTCAAATTCGAGAGACTATCTACGAAAAGGGACCTTTGTAGTTTTCTTTTTCGCCTCTTTTTAAACTCTCTAAACATGAAAAAGATGTCGAGTTACCCCTCCCTTGGACTCGTAAAACTTAAAAAATGTAGGACTTGTCACCATGACGAGACTGAGCTATGCCTTCCTAGGGCTCATTAAACTTACTAGGATGGATTCATCCAAAGGATGAACTTACACGATAAGCATATGCTATCCTATTCAAGCATGTGATTAAAAATAAAGAGGTACTTGCTAGAAATAGCAGGAGGGAAATGGAATTAAATGTGTCTTGTATTCTATACAAAAGGCAACATGTCACTCTTGAACATGACACTCATTTTCATTTCATGTCAGCTTTGGGATACCCTCACTTAGTAACTTGCCTTCATTGGTTTTGGAAATCCATTTTCTCTCATTCGATCATATACTATCGTCATCATGACCATTGATCCCATTTTGAGTCAAATGCTTCCAAACTCCGCAGTTGTGATATGGTCAAGACAAGTTTTGTCTGCAAATTCAAACCTCTTATACACCATTTGACCTACTCTCCTACAATCCTAAATCACTCTCACCAAATTTACAACATCCTTTGTTTCATGTCGATGATGTGGGAAACATTATGGCCCTCCTTTGACAGATTACTTCCTTTCGACTCCAACTTATTATCTAGGAAAATGATCTAGACACTCCCTTTCAGTACCTTGGAACTTGCATGCCTTAATGGAAAGTTATTTTCATTTGAAGATAGGTTCACATCACTGGCCTTTGATTGAATTATTCTGTTAGTGTTTGAATTCATATTCCTTGTTCACACTTGTGGATTGTGTTGTGTTACCTTAAGAGTCATTGTCACTATTAGTGGTTTCTCTCGTACCTATTAACGGTTTACATCACTGACAGGTAATTAGGTTGTTTTTATCATGTTAAACTTCAACATGTCTATTGGCGTGGTTAGATTCATACTTTTGTTATATCAAGAAAGAGATGAAGACCTTGGATTTCATTTGATAAATCCACGCTGCATGGAGTTATTTAGTATTCATGAATGTATACATGATCCTTTCTAGTTGAATGGTTTCATCTATGTCGTGGATCCATACATATGGTCCTTTCTAGTTGGATGGTTTCATCCATGCCATGGATCCATACACATGATTGTTTCTAGTTGGATGGTTGTGCCCACGCCATGGATTCATCTATTTTTAGATGCCTACATCAGAGATGTCATATATGTTGTATTACGTTTGATTTGTAGGTCTCCTAACGGTAGTTCTCCAAAGTCCATTCCTTCACTTGTAAAGGACATCAGCCATCACTTCATGTTCTGAATTCATTCTTTAAGGGGGATCTATCATATATTAATTTGTCGCACTCCCTATCTCATATCTTGAGTTGTCAAAATTTGCCCAAAATGTTAGAAAGCAATAAAAGTTGTTAATGAATTCACCAAGAAAAACATTAATCAAAGCATATCTGAAGAAAAGAAGAAGAAATGCCTTTAAGTAATTATGGAAGAGCTTGTCAAAAGACCCTATTTGCAAGCCTAATGCTACTTTTAGTAGGCAAACTCATGATGGTACCATTTTTTCTAACTAGTGCCTAGCATTGGCAATGTGACTTTAGATAGGAAAATCCGTGATGATCCTCTTCAGGCAGTTTCTCCAAAAATGTAGTAGAAGCTTCTCTTACTAGAAACCTCGAGGATGATGAGCTAATTATTGTTGAATAAAGATATGGTCGAGTTCTCCTATTTTTAGTCCTTGCTCCTACCTTTAGGGATCTTCCCCTTAATATATGGACCTATCCCTAACTCTCTCTCCTTCTGTATAAATTCATTCCCTTACACCCTCAAATGATTATTCAGACTAGATTGGTCATGCTTCCACTAAATTATGCTTAATTGCTGCCAATTTGTGAAAGAGAAAGAAGAGCTTGAGAAGTCTTGGCTTGGACTTGGAAACCCATCTGGAAGGAGGCTTCCAACATTAAGGTAGTGGTTTTATGCTTCCCTCTTGTATTTATTATTAGTAAAATGCATGTTTACTTTCCATAAGAATGTAAATGACTACTTGCGTAGTATGATGCTCCTTGATCTGTCATATAGTTCACATTATAATGCATATGCTATGTTTTTCCTTTGTTGTCTTTGTTTGATCTCTCATGCAGGTATTCATTCACAACAGGATAGCAAGGAACGAGCTTGGAAGTTAGGAGATCGAGTTTGACATCGAAAAGTGAATGCATAGGAGTGAGGTAGGTATTGGTAGGCTAAATTGCTTCATTTTTAACCCCTTTTCTACTTCAAATTCATAACCTTATACCTTTGTTTTAACCTCACAACCTCCTTATTCCTGCACTATTCCATGAGTCGTGCCTTTTCCTGCACTAGCCTTATATTTCATATTTAAGGGTTACAAATGTGCTTAATTAATTAATTTTTATTGATTTTATACCTTTAATATTCTTTGCAACTAATATTTTCTTTCCTAAAGTATTTGGTAACAAATGTATTAATCATTTCTTTAGCATGGTCGAGTGCAGGTAAGATTCTTGCACCATTAGCGAATCCTAAAAATCATTCACCGCTCACTACCTAACACGGACATCTCAGTCAGAATCAATCCTCTCAATTTGGGCTCAGAGCAGAGATAAGTCAGGGATATGATAGAGATTAGGTCGCCGGCCGAATCCTCAAATTTAGTGTTTTGTCACAGCCAAAAGGCTTAGCATGTAATATTGTCGTTATTTTGTTACAGGCAAAAGGCTTAGATTGTAACGCTAAATGTAATTTTTGTATGTCTGCATGCCTGAAGGGATGTATATAATGTAGGATTTAGATAGAAAATGGTAGCGAGTGATAATGATAGAAATGCTACTATAACTGTGGTACTTCGTAATTTTGTTGGTATCGCCCTCGTTCTGGGTTGGATTTGATTTCACCATGTACATTTGTTGATTATGAAATTTAATATAAGTGACTGCACCATGTTATTTCACTCATGTGTTTAAATCATATGTTGATGCGTTGCTGAGTGTTGAGTTTACAAGTTTCCTAAAAAGGGAAATGAGTTGGTTGGCTAGGGCCCATCCAACCCATCTCATTCTCCCTCGCATTCTTCTCTCTCATTAAAGGTGCGTTAATTTTGTTTTAATGCAAGGTGTGAATTAAATATATGCTTTCGTTCTTTCACAAAGTTCAATTTTGATTTCATTTATAACCATTGTGTGATAGATCCATGGTGTGCATACTTAACTAAGTTTGATCTTACCCTTTTGTAATTTTTCTCTTAAAAGCTTAGTATTATTTCTACCTGGATCCTACAAGCACGTTATTCATGCACTAGCAAATTTACAGTTCTACGAGTTGATTTCTTTGGTTCATTACAGCAAAATGCTTTAGTTCTTTTCTGTCATAAGAATCTTGATGTGTTTCTGCAAGTGAGTGTTCATCTTTTAGAAGTATTATTGATACTATGAATTAAATATGCTTTGGTAATTAAGGAATGAATGTTTTTATGATGCATTAATCTGTCCATGCACTATACACTTTTAAGGAAAGGATCGAACTTCATATTTAATTATTTCAAAGTGAACCTTTCTGAATTAAGAAGGTTAAAAAGGTAGATCTGATTTGTGTGAATAACTATTACAAGGATAAATCTTCCTATCACAATTAGATGATTTCTTTAGTTGCATGAAAGAGTTCCTTCATTGAAGAAAAGTGTGCTTTGAATTTAGAAGTTAATTCTTATTTTGAAGTTAAATTGGGTTGGAGAATCTTTCTTCTTGTGAAATCTATTTCAAAGTTTTGTTCACCTTTGCAAATTCTTTCTTTAAGTTAACACACTCTTTATTCTTTTATGAAAGAAATTTGAAAACTTGGTGCAAGAATCTTTGTTCCGGTACATGAATCAATATCCTAATGCAAGAACAAAGTGCTCTAGTCCTAAGACTTAGATCCCTTGCATGAGGACACAAATCTTCAGTACAACTGTAAAATATATTCCCAACATATAAAATTTGTTCTGGTACTAGTGAAAGAATATTGCAGGAGTACGTGAATAACAACTCAGTGCAGGGAGAAAGATCGATAAAGAAGTCAGACAACTTCAAGGGTCCAATTATTAATCTAACATACAACTATTCTGAAGATAGACATAGATTTCCATTTCAATTAGTCAGGATTTCTTACAAGAGTTTGAAAGTTTCTTTCATTTATTTATCAGAAAAAGTACTTTCTTTCACATTCCAACACTAGAATTTCTTTGGTGTAAATTGTCAAGTGATATTTTCTTTTCGATTCTGCAAGGTTGTAATTAAGGAAGTAGGAATAGAGGTAGGAAAAGTTCATATCATCTCTGGCTTTCCTGTGCTTCACCTCTAAGTTTACGAAACCCCAGGTTGACAATTAAGTGTTGAAGGAGTCTACCTAAATGCAATTCTTGCACCCAACATTTTGGTGTCATTGGCGGCAAGGCGATTTCAAATTGGTAAGAAATTTTGGTTTTCTGCAATAGTGGTAAGTATGCTATTATTGTTTCTTGAGTATGATTTCTATTGTTTTAAGGATTTTTATGAGTGCTGATTTTTTGTTCTTTGCAACAATTGAAAGATTCTTATCTTTACAACATCTGGATTTGTTATGAAACCAACTCACAAAAAGATGGAAAAGATAGATGAACACCTTAGGAATTATCCTCTTCGAGGGGACAACCTCCTTTACATTACACAAATGAACAATTCTTGGATGATACAAATGCCAAGACCTTCTTTCTATATATAGGAGTCTAAGGGGTCATAATATAATCAGAGCCGACATAACAATAATAATGTAAGGGCACAATAATAACAATAGTGGGCTTCTATGGGGCACAATAGTAACAATATGGGGACTACATGGGTACACCAATATAATAAAGGGGGTGTACTAATAACAATAAGGGTTACACTAGTAGTATACGGGGGAACCTAAAACAATGCCCCTCCTCCTTCAAAAAGTGTTTGTCCTCAATGCTTGAAGTAGTTCTTGATGCTTCCTGTACAAATTCTTTTGTCCTCCCATGTGAAATCTTCAATGGGTAATTCTTTCCACTTGAATGAGATACTCTAAGTAGCTGTCAGTTTCTTTATTCTATGTCCTACTCATGTTCCAATATGATTTTTTTCCTTCCTTTCAAGTTTTGGGCAATATTGTTTGCAATTGGATCTTTTGCAACTTTTGATGAGTCACCAACACTCTTCAATCCTCTTCCTTTCCTTGCTTCATTTTCCTCTGGTTGGATAGAAATAACAAAACAATGCTTCACATCCTCATCCTTTCTTGAGAGTGCATCTGCAACAAAATTTTGCTTCCCTTTTCTATAGATGATGTCAAAGTCATAATCCAACATATTTGTGACCCATTTTTTCTATTCTTCTAAAGATAATATTTGTTCTAAAAAGCATCTAAGACTATCATGATCCATTTTTACCTTGAAGAGTCTTCCCATTGGGTAAGGTCGCCATTTCTTAAGTGCATGTAGTATTGCCAACATTTCGTTCTCATAAATAGCTTGCTTGAGATGTAGTTGTAAAATTACCCAATCACCTACATCAAAAAAAAATTCACTGTGATGTTGATCTACCTGTTGTTTCATTCGATTTTGCACCAAAGTGGCGTTATCCTTTAAAAGTTGGAGAACTTGTTGTTGATGCTTGATGTGATCTTTCACTGCTTGAACCTTTTTCTTCTTTGTTGGACACCTAATCCTCAATGGGTTAGTGTGGAAGCCGAATAGACAAAAGAAGTCCAAGAGTCCTTGGGATGTGGAACCCAACAGTCACAATATGTACTATAAATGTATATCACTTGTTAATAAAAAATGATTCTCATGTTTTATCCTTCAGATTATGTTGTTGCCCATGTGTGTTTAACATGGTATCAGAGCGGGTGAATTCTTGCCTTGCTCAAGTGTGAGCCACTATGTCTGTGTGGCCTTTCTTTGCATGTCATTCTGGTCGCTACTCATGATATGTGCGATGTATACATTGAATTGTGTTGGACACTGTCACGCGGAATTAGTCGATCTTGCGGACAAGATAGACCTTCCTAGAATCTAATGAAGACCTAATGATAAACAAACCAACCAGACACTATATTTCTCTAAATGCGCTTTATAAATAGTGGTAAACAAATGTGTTTAAGGGCCTACCTCATGTCCAACGCAAGTTTGGAGATGCCTTCGCTCCTTTGATCCAAGTAAGTTCCTTTGTCGCAAACCTGCAAGCACAAACAAGGAAAACAATTAAATAGCACCTGAATATACAATATTATAAAACATATTTAACATGAAAGTCAAGGAGTCCATGAAACAAATAGAATAAGATACTTGTTGATAAAAATGAGCTTGATTGTATTAATTCAAAAGGAAAGAACCTTACAACCTTTGCCTTGACGCTGTACAAGCTCCTTCCAAGGTCCAACAAGAAGTCCCCTCTACTTTGACAAGCTTCACTCACTCCCTAATGGGGCAAAAAAGGTATGTGATCTCTCCTCTTAAGCTCAAATAGGAAGTCTTGATTTCACTAGCATTTACCCACAAAAGTTCAGCTTCTAACCTCCCTGGCCACTGACCCAATGCCTCAATTTATAGTGCAATGGAGATCAATTACCAGCTCCTCCTTCAAAGGGATAGAGTCCTCCTTCAAAGGGATAGCTCCGCTCAACAAGGGATTAGTTCCTCCTATGATGGGATGCATGAACCACTTGGAGCGAACAATCCACGTAACAAATGCTTCTAGAAAACTCTAGAATTAACCCAAGATGAGTATTTTAAGATAAAGATTGCGCCTTTTGACTTTTACAGGGGTACGCACCTTCCCCTTTACATACAGAGCGTATAAGTA
>APFE031593203.1:35376-75209 GCA_000404065.3 Pinus taeda
CCAGGTGAATGAAAGTGTCGTGTTCAAGAATGGTTATAAAGTATGACAAACAGACTCGTTTTTCTCTCTTTTCCCCCACCATTTCTGGCAAGTACCTCTTTATTTTTTACAAGCTTGAGGAGGATAACATATGCTTGATTATAAGCTCACCCTTCGGGTGAGTCCAACTTAGTTTAAATTTGAACCCTAAGAAGGAGTGGTCCGTTCCTGTTTGTAATTGAACAGGTCCTTTACTGTCGAAATTTAACGAGTCCAGTATAGGAGAAACTCTGTGTTTTTCATTTTTAGAGAGTCTGAAAAAACTAAAGAAGACTCTAGGGTTTGACTTTTTCGTAAATTTGTGTCTCCCAAGCCCGAAAAAGTATAAAATAATACTTGAGAGAACCGCTTTATCTTTTACGACCAAGGAGTACTTTTCATTTTAGTGTCTTTGATCCGAAAAAGTAAAAAGGCGACCAAGGACACGTCGTTTTATAACCAATATTGAATTTGAAAAGACAAAAATCTGGCGATCTTTTTATATTTTTGCGGTCAAAAAGAGCTGTAAATCGACCATCTTTTAATTCTGTTTTAACGAGTTTAAAAGAGAAACTCGGCAATATTTTCATGTTTTAGGAGTCAGAAAAGGGCTTAAAAGGTGACTTTGGTTGAAAATGATCGATTTCGCCTGAATAATCCTGTTATCTTGCACAAAAACACGAACATTACTCATACCTGCTTGAAAGAGATAAAAATGTCGAAATAATACCTTTTTAAAGTGAAACATAAACAAATTTGGAATTCATTTACTCAAAAAACTTATAAAAAGGGGTTTTTACAATTCATTTTTACCATTTGTGATTTGGGTGAGGAAATAATGCTTTTGCCTTGAAAACTTCCTGAGAGGATTGCGGAGAATCAAACCGTCGGAATCGGACACCGTCTTCACCAGGTAATCCACATCATCCTCCTCTTGTTTTTCATCCGTTTAGTTTTTCATTTTAGTCATTTATTTGGTTTTTTAGGAGGGTTTTTGGGCGAAAAACGCGCGCTCGGGGTACGCAAGTCCACCACTGCGAACCTGCGGACCTCGACTTTTTCTCCATTGGGAAAAAGGTCGGGGTCCGCACCTTCCCATTGGACAAAGTGCGGTCCCACGCACTGTATCTAAAGGAAGGTTGCATACCTCGGCGCAAGGGTTTTCAACCAAAAATTTTCAAAATTGGACCAAAGAAAAACTTTTCTAGCATGCTAATTGATCTTTTGGCTTGATGTAGGGAGTACATCATGCTAGATTGGAGAGAACGCGAGCACAAGGATGTGGATGTAACCACATGGAATCATCAACCTTCGCTTGATGCTTTGAGGGCGTGTGGACTGTACAAATACTGGGCCATTCCTGGCATGAGGGCTCAAGTGGACTTTTTGCAGTGGATGGTTGACAGGTGGAACGTCCAAGACCAGTGCTTCTTGATTGGTGGCCACCAACTCGAGATTGAGCCGGCGGACATATATTTTTTGACCGGTTTGCCTAAGAGAGGTGTTGACTTGACCCTGTTCGGGGCTAGGGAGGGTGGCCAGTCCGTCGATAGCCTTTGATTAGAGTACTGCAACAGGAAGTCTCGAGACAAAGGGATAGACATCAAGTACATAACCCTTCCTGAACTGAAAGTAATTGCATTCACTGTTACTCGACTTTGCGGGGCTGTCGCTTTACACATTGCCACCGGATCCCAGATGCGTATGGTAGTCGATTGCTTTCAGGGCACCATTTTCAACTGGTGCGATGTTGTGTTGGCCAATGTGAAGGGCCAATTGACCAGGGCCAAGAAAGGACGGCTAAAGACTTTTGCTTATGGTGCTATAGTCGTCAGATTTGGCCTGGAGCGGATTCCTATGCTCATCCCACAGCACCTCACTTTTGTAGTTGGGCATCCCCGAGAGCCCAGACTGATGCGATGGGTCGCAGTTATGGCCCGTCATCCTGATGAGGGGACCGAGATCATCCGGTTCAAACCTGAGTTCTTCCAGTGGTTGGAACATCGGGTCTTTTCTATCCAGGACTTTCCATATACTGGGATTGACTTTCGTGGAGACCCAGACATGGCTCTTCCTCCAGGAGAGCAATGGGATGACACAGGTAATCATTTTCAACATTTTCCTAATGTTAATTTTTATTATTTTTTATATCGTCTCAAAACTGATAGTAATAATTTTAAAATGCAGATGTGGGTGCACAGCGACCAGCCGCTCTCCAGCCTTTCGAGAGAAGGCAACCACTTGCGCTAGCTCCAGCCCCACAAGATGAATCAGCAGAGACCTTGGCTGAGTTGGAGAGTCACCTAGAGCGCTTGACAGGGGACATTCCCGAGACTAGCATAGACGACATCCCTCGTCGGCTTCAGCGCTATGTGATTACAGTCCCAGGACCTTTTAGGAGGTTCCTTTGTAAGGTGGCCCGCACAGTGGTTTCGTATCGAGATCATCACTAGTGATGGGATGATCGCTTATGTAGTCACATGTGACATTTTGCTTTTTGTAATTATCATTTTTGTCGATCATAAGGTGTTTTTCAACCTATGATCGAAGACGATGTATTTTTTGACACACTCCTATATATATATGATATCGATATTACTGGCTTATCTTGTTAAACATGTTATGGAATGTTTTTAAATTTACTTGTATGATTATCGCACATGTCTACTTAACAATCGAGAAGCAATTGCATCTGCTAATGTATTAAAAGATCTTGGAATATGCTGATATTCAATGTAATCAAATTCACGTTCCAAGAGACGCACTCTTAAAAATAATCTTAATAAAACTGGATTTCTAATGGCGTATACTCTATTAAGCTGTAATACAACGAGTTCGGAATCCAACCTCACTATCAAACTCTGAATCCCAAATGAAATAGATTCAGATAATAACTCCACGACTGCACTATACTCTGCAATGTTGTTCGTTGTTTGACCGAGGCTTACCCCATGCATAGATACTAACTCGTCAGAGGGAAAATAGATAACCCAAGCTGCGGAAGAAATATTCCGTGTACTACGACAAGCGCCATCAGCGTAACCAATATATGTTTGAAGAGGCGTCGACATCTGCGACATCAAACGTAAAACCAAGATAAGCAGGAATAACGACGGAAAATTCAATCTCTAAGCTAAGCACACTTTAATCTAAAACACACTAGCTAAAAGAAAAACTAACCTAACTAACAAATCTTCACACTCGATTTAAGCATAATATCTCTTCAGGTAAAGACCATTTCTGGGTTTACCTAAAGAGACCCCGTCAGAGTCTACCAACTCATATGCCCCTTTCGCTAGCTTTCACTTGACAACAAAAGGACCATGCCACATAGGCACGAATTTTCCAGCGCCCAATTTATCATTCGCTTGATCGTACAAGAGGACTAAATCTCCTTCTGAAAAATTTCGAGGGGTTACATTTCGATCATACTGAGCCTTAATATGTTTGGCATAAGATTCGATCACTAATGCAACATCGCGACGATTCTCATATAGCTGAGCTAAGTTTAATAAACGTCTTTCCTCTTCGGAAGTAGCTGGAAGTAATTTGATGGCCATTCGCAATGACGGGATTTCGCATTCAATAGGTAGCACGACTTCCAAACCATAAATTAGTTGGAAAGGAGTGAACCCTGCTGATGTTTTGACTGAGGTTCGGTATGCCCACAGTGCTGAGAATAACATGTTATGCCAGTTTGACTGATGAATCCCAATGATCCGTCAGATCATGATGACTAGGACTTTGTTGATGGCTTCAACTAGACCATTAGCTTGTGGATAATAAGGAGTTGAACTGTCATGACGCAAGCCAAGCTGGTCTGTAAGTTGTGTCATCATAACGTTTCGAAAATGATGCCCATGGTCAGTGATAATCGCTTATGGAACACCAAACCTAGCAATTATATGATTGAATACGAAAATTGCAGCTGTTTTTCCGTCTGCCTCAAATGTAGGCATCGCCTCGTCCCACTTAGTAAAATAATCTACCGCGAGGATAATGTACGCATGCCCCCTAGCCGAGTGAGGGTTACATGTAATATAATCGATACCCCATTTGGAAAAAGGGCCAACGACAATTATAGGGTGAAGAGGAGCAGGTGGAGCGCGCATCTTTCGATCAAAATTTTGACAATTGTGGCATTTTCGGACCGCAGTAATACAGTCTTTAAACAAAGATGGCCAAAAATAGCCAACACGTAATATCTTTTGGGCAGTGGCATACCCAGACATATGACCACCACATGCTCCATAGTGACAGTCATTTAAGACCCTCTCGGCTTCCTCATGAGTGAGACAACGTCGAAAAATAGAGTCTGCCCCCAGGCGATAAAGAGTATCTCCAATAATTTTGTATTGTTGGGATTGGAATCGGACTTTTCGACGGTCAGATCGTGAAAGATCGGACCGAAAGGTTTGGGTTTGGAGATAAGTGATGATATCTCCATACCACGGATCTAAAGTGTTGATCAGAAACAAGGATTTGTCCGCAATGGGCTCCTCCGCCATAGTTTCAGAATCAACACGGGGAAAGTCACACATAAGTTCCACGAAAACTAAAGATTTCTTTGACTTGGATTTTTCAAATTCCAAATCAAACTCCTGTAAGATGACAATCCATTTGGAGTACTTGCCCCCCAGCAATTTGTTGGTCAAAATATAGATCATGGGGTTGCAATCAGAAATGACCGTAGTTTTGCGTAATAAAATGTAATGATGAAATCTTTGGACAGCTTGAACAGCTGCCAAGGCCAATTTCTCCACATGTGAATATTTTAACTCAGTGGGATTCAACGTGCGACTAAGGTAATATATCACATGTTCCGTACCGAATTCATCTTCCTGAACTAATACCATCCCAATGGTGGAATAGGGAGCGGCGAGATACATGTGGTAATCATGATTGTAATTGGGAGGATGCAACAGAGGTGCATGGGTTAACACATGTTTTAACGCATCAAAAGATTTATGAGCTATCTCGTCCCAAAAGAATGAAGCACTTTGTTTCAACAACTGGGAAAAATCCTTCGTAATCTCGGCGTAGTTAGGGATAAATTGACGTAAAAAGTTTGTTTTCCCTTGCAAACTTTGGAGTTGGCGAAGACTCGAAGGAGGAGGCAATTTGATGATAGCTTCGACCTTCGAAGGATCGACACGAATGCTGGCTTTTGAAACCACAAATCCTAGTAATCGACCCATTTCGATGCAAAACACACACTTTTGGGGATTCAACCGAATTCGATAATGCCTACACCTCATGAAAATTGCTCATAAATGGACAAGGTGATCAGCTCGATGTAAAGAATGAGCAGGCAAGTCATCGAGATAAGGTTGCACAATATGTTTTATATCATGAAACGCGTAAGACATAGCCCTTTGAAAAGTTGCACTGGCGTTCTTAAGGCCGAAAGGTAATTTGCAATAAGCAAATGTTCCCCATGGACAAATGAATGCCGTTTTTGGTTGATCGACAGGCAGAATATTGATTTGATTATAGCCCGAAAAACCATCCATAAAGGAGAAAATTTCACTGCCGGCACAATCATCAATAATTTGATCGATATAGGGTGTAGGGTAATAGTCTTTTGGACATGCTCGATTAATATCCCTATAGTCGATACAGATTCTTATTGTCCCCTGATTTTTGTTCACAGGAACAATATTCGATACCCAATCCGTTAATGGGATTGGATAAATGAAACCTGCTTTCAACAGTTTTTCAACTTCTTCTTTAATCGCAACAGCTTTTCGAGGGTGAATTTGACGCAAACGTTGCCGAACGGGTTTAGCGTCTCGGTAGGTTTTAATTTCATGAATTACGATTGCTGGATCAATTCCTGGCATTTCCTCATAGGACCAGGCAAACATGTCGCGGAATTCTTGAAATAGGGCCTTGTATGTTTTGATTTCATCGTCCGTACAAGAGGCACCTATATGAATGTTTTCAATTATTCCAGGCTTAACTGAAATTTCAAGGGGAATGGTTTTAGAAATATTTCCCAAATTTAACTCAGAGTCAAGATGTTTCATTGGATTCTGAGCATCCTTAACATAGTCAGTTGTAAAGATTGATGAAAATTCGTTTTCAAAACGATCGCTCTCGGGTAAGAATGAAGACCTGTGATGTAGATCTTCCCATGGTAACTGATCAACACATAGGATTTCAAAAATTTTCTCATCTGATTGAACAAGTTCGGAAAACGTTTCTAGTTCTGAGGTTGATGTTGAAAATGAGTCTTCATGGACTTCGTTCATTAAGTTGGTTTTGGTTGATATTGGGTCGGAAAACGACTGCACAGTCTCATATGCAAATTCATACGGACTCAAAGGCATAAAAGTGCCAAATGAGTCTAACTCAGTTTCAGAAGGAATGCTCCAAGGATCATCATTAACGATAGATCCTGATGAAATCATATGAATTTTTGCAGTAGAAGACGATGCGTTGATAGAAGGGAAAGGAAAAGTGCCCAATAAACCAGAATCTTTAACTAACCCTACACCAACATCCCTATAAGGGATCATTGCTTTGCCAACATGCTGAATATTTTCAGCAGAGGCTGGGTCGGATGAAAAGTATGACAAGTGGTCTATAGTTACGATCTTTCCATTATGAGGGAACTTGATGAGCCGAAAGACCGATGAGACAACAGTTGTCATAGTGTAAGACCAACTACGACACAAGAGAAGGTTGTAATCTAGAGGGACATCAACCACCTCCACATCTAGATTAACGGTTTTGCCTTCAACCCCTATAGGTAGATCCTATAAAATGCCGAATGGATGGAACCCACAGCCATCAAAGGCCTTAAGAATTGTCGGGGATCGATTGAGTGAAGGAGAACCAAGCGATCTCCAACACTATATCGACATAATTCACGTGGAAGCTCCCTCGTCAATCACAGTCCTATGAACAGGCCTGTATTTGACTATCACTGGAATCTAGACAGCCATTTGATGGGGGAGACGCGATGCACTATTTTCTAGATCAAATATTATTAGGTTCGGGTCCTGAATGTCAACAGCTCCTATAGCCGACAGAAGTAATTTGTGTTGTGCTGGACATGATTGCAGCACTTCCAAAGCCGACATTGTTGAGGGTGAAACAGCTAAATCCTCAACAATGTTGTAATTTTGAGCTGCTCTTGCATGTGGATTGAAAGCAGATCTCCGAAGTACACCCTTGGTGGGTGGTTTGATTACTAAGTCTGGGTTAGGTTTCTCGATCTGTAGCATATCGGAACTGGGAGCTAAGGTTGATGGGTTGGACTGAGAAGATTCTGCTTCTTTTCCATCAACAGGACTTTTACTACCATAATCTTGCAATCGAGTCACAATCCTTACATGAGACATCATCAAGATGGGTTCTTCATTGGCACTAGAGGATGAAACGATCATCTTACTATCTTGAGCGGGAAAAGGATCCTTCAAGACAGCAGGAGTTTGGGAACCTTTGACAATTTTTGCAACCTCCGCCGGATGAGGGCAGTCTCTCGTATTATGGTCTTCATCGCAAATGAGACACGAATAACAAGGTTTGCGTTTTTCTTCAGAGGGTTCCGCTTTTTCAGGTTTCTCTTTTGGATTTTTCTCTTTATCCTTCTTCTTCTTCCCTTTCTTCTTACCACCGTTTTTAGGTTTGGCTGTAGAAGATTCTACGACGTGAATATCGGCGGAAAGTTCCGCGGAAGACTCTCCTGTCGGGGAATCTGGCAAGGTTATTATAGGAGAAGAATTCTTAGAAGATTTCTTCTTACTTTTAGTATTTACCGTGCCAATCATACCATCAGCGGCATGAGACCCTGAAGGAGCAGCAGCGATTTGATTTTGACTAGGTAGGTTGGAGATCTTCTCGTGTAACGTACCCGACTGAGTGTAAACTAAGTCAAGGTACTGCGCTTGAGCAATGACTTGCTCTTCAGTAACTACTCCGGCTTTAGCTACATCTTCAGTGATCTTAGGCAACAAGGATTTTACAAACCACTCAGCCAAGATTTGATCCGGGATATAAACCTTCACTAAACGCCGTCGACGTCTCCATTCATGGATATGATCAGAGATGTGAGTGGATGTCGACTGCTTTAATGAAGTTAATAGCTCCGTGCCATTGTCATATCTAACTGGCAACTGAAAATGAGTTAAAAATGAGGTAGCTAACTGACTAAAATCATAAAAAGTGGCTCGCAGTAATTCGATATACCATTTGGCCGCAAGACCAACTAGAGTGCGTTGAAACAAACGTAAACGAATAGAATCATCAGAAATGGAGTTGGATGCACACCAGAGATGATAAGTCATCACATGGTTAAACGGGTCCTCTCCAGGTTTACCTTCGAATTTCGGAATGTCACTAGGCAACTTATGCGGAATTGGCGGCCAATACGGAAGATAATTGATTGGATCATTCGTAAGGCGCGTCAAGTCAGGTAAATCCAAAGTTGCAATGAATGGTAACTGACGATTAGGGTCTCTGAAACTTGGGGTCTGCAAACCAGCCCCAGGAGGAGGATATCCATGATAACTTGGAATGGGAATCGCATTCGGGATATTTTGTCCTCCTGGAAAACCAGGATTAACCGGACCATGCTGGGGTTGCAAAGGTTGTTGATATGTATACCCAGGGTACGGTTGATACTGATAGGTTGGTTGCTGCGCAGCAGGACCATATTGAGGTTGATATTGTCCCTGGTATGGAGGTTGAACAAATTGAGGTTGAGAAGTAACAACCGTACTTCCTACAGGCATCTGGACCGAAGTCTGGACCGTAGATCCAGACTGAGGTAAAGAGGTCTGAGGAGCAGATACAGGGACAATAGAAACCGGAGCTGCTGATACTCTAGAAGAAGGTGGGGTAGATGGAGAAGATGTTGCAGTAGTTGTAGAAGACGTTTGAGGCGGAGTACGAGGTGTACTAGGCCCAGCCTGAGAAACTACAGAAGGTGAAGAAGTTTGAGCAGTGGACTGGACGAGTTGCTGAGATGGACCAGCGACCTGCCCAGGTTGGGATGACGACTGCACATTCAGTTGCAAGACCTACTGATTTTGAGATGGATCCCACACCAAATTCGTTCCGGGGTATTGACCTTGAGGATACTGAGGACCATAACCGAGTTGAGGGTAAGATTGATAATGCAATTGACCAGAAGGCGGTTGGTAACTTTGAGACACGTACTGATACTGGGTTGACCTTGAGGTACATACTGATATTGATTTTGGGGTGCATACTGATATTGAGGTTGACCTTGGGGTACATACTGATACTGAGGTTGACCTTGGGGTACATACTGAGTCTGGGGTGACCTTAGGAATGTACTATCCCGTAGGTATGTACTGTCCTTGAGGTTGCCCCAGGCGCAAATGAGTTACCTTGAGGGCTACCCCCCAGGCATATACTGAGTACCCTGAGGTTGCCCCCCAGGTGCATATTGAGTACCTTGAGGTTGCCCCCCAGGCGGTAACTGACTGCCTTGAGGTTGACCTGATATCATCAGAATTTCTTCTGCACTCAACTGTTTAGGACCACTACTTCCAGTTAACAAATTTTGTTCGATAGGACGAGGAGACGCTCCTGAAAAAGTACCAAAAATGGACTGACACCCAGCAGGAATAGACGGACCGCCGTATAAATAGGCTTCCGGAGATTGGGAATACATGGATGACGGACTAGACATATTCAATGCAGGATAATGACCTCTAGGTGAATGGTGATAAAAAATGCGAGGTGGTGTAAAACTGAGTCCCGGATTTTCTAAAAGATTGGTCAGTGAACAGTACCAATTAGTACTCCTAGGTGGACTATAAAAATCAATTCATGCTCCCTAAACTCTAAAATAGGTCGATTATCCGAAAAAGCGAAGCTTTCTTCGATATCTGCAATAGCAAGTTCTTCGATCGCTATGAGTCCAGCGGGAAGATCTTGGGTAATTATTGTTTCTACTTTAGGAGAACTAGGACCACTAGGAGTCGAAGAAACAAACTCTAATACGGGAGTAGGAGCAACTTCAGATTCAAGCTCAGACACGTCAGGTTCTTCACCTATATCACTAGTAGACGCAATGCTACCAGTAACCTCGGAAATTACTACGGGTTGAGAATCAAAATATTCTACCAAAGAAGGTTCTCCTTCTTCAGGTGATTGATTTCTACCGCTTCTGGGAGATACGAGAACTCTCAAGCCTTCAATGTAGCTTGGTATTTCTTCAGGGGGTTGACCCCGAAGTCTACGAGAAGTCCTCAGTAAATCAGCCACATTAACAAACTCAGGGGATTCACCCCGAAATCTACGGGAATGTCTCGGTAATTCAGCCACAGTTAAAAAATTTTAACTACTTCACACGCAAACAAAGTAAAATCTCAATGAAAATCACCTAAAGTCTCTAAAGAACCAAACAAATTTGAAGCACACGCCTAAAGAATCTAAGAGATCAAACACATACAAACAGTAACTTTCCGAACCGAAAACACTAGTTGGTGATGAAATCCAATGTCACAGAGTTCGATACAGAAATAGCAGTTGGAACAGTTACCCCGGCAACCTGCTTAATGAATAGACTGGACCAAATTCCTCCACTTAACCATCTCGAGTGAGGAGAACCCCCCAGAAAATCCAAGTGAGTCTAGCCGATGTCTGCTCCAGGTACAGTGGGATCTTCCCGCCACCGTCACCTTAGGAAGAATCCTAGAGAATATGGACACTAAGGTTACCAATAGAAACAAACACACCTGGGGGAACAGTCTATGATCCGATACGCACGCAAGGGTAGAGTAGCAAGCTCAATCCCCTTGAAGGCTCCTCGAAATAAACCGAGGTTTACCATCAAGTGACCCCAGGCTCCTTGACAATAATCCGAGGTTTACCGTTTGTAATACGTGAATATCTGGTGTCGTTCCCAATGAGGAAGGATTGATTCCCACACTGGTTCGGACACGATCTCGTGCTTCTCCTTTAAGAGGAGCTTTCCCAGAGTATAAATGCAACAATTGGATTTCTCCTACCACAAGATAAAGCTACTTGTTTGTTTTACTTATCTTGGAGAGTTAATTACTCCCTACTCCAAGATACTAGCCTAAGCTATATTGGTGTATCAGAGCCCTAGAAACAAAAAGTTTTCTAGATTGATTTTATATTAAGCATGACTTTTAGTGGTTTTTGATTAAGTCAAAAAGGTGATGGAGATGAAACTTATGGTGTAAAGACTCAACACAAAATCACTATAAAGATGCACTTAAGATGACTAATTAATCTTTTCTCTTCAATGAAGTTCTAGCTAAGAAAGAGTTGGAAGATGCAAATACTTAAAACACAAATCTTTCTTTAACGATCAAATCAAAAGAAGAGTATTCGTTTCAATGCACTCAAAAACGAGACAACTAATTATTTCCACAAGAATTTCTCTTTTCATTCGAAAACTCAAATGCTACTAAGAACGAGCTTTTTCAAAAGAGACCTTTCATTTTTTATTAAAAAACATTTCAAACTATAACTAAAGCAAATCTTTGAGAAAACTATTTAATAAAGCAAACTTAAGATCTACAAACTAACAAAACCCTATTTGAAGTAAAAAGCTCACAAAAAGTCTTTTTGAGGATGTTTTACTTGTTCACAAGCAAACCAAGGACTAATTTGTTCAGGATCACAAATAAGTCAAGAACATCCAATTTTGTATTCCTTTTTAAAAATGAAAATCCACACTTTCAATCACAAGCTTATCGAAGTTTTGTAAAGAGAAAACTAAAAGCGGATTTCTCAACAAGGGGAGATTTCACAAATGGTCAGACTCTCAAGAAGACTGGTAGAAACTAAGGTAATCTAAAGTCTCTACAGCCTCTAAGCTCAGAGCCACTACACAGCCAAATCGAAAAAACAAACCCAACAAGCAAAACTTCTAGGAATTTCACCTAAAACCCTAATGCTAATGAAATTAAACCAAGGAAAGATTTCAACCAGTCACATGTAGGTATGGGCAGAGGACAACCACTATAAAAACAAAATAAAACTAACTGAGAGAGCAAAAGTCAAAATTTTCAAAAATTTAGCAGGGTACGCAGGTGCAGAGCTCACCCAGGTGCGGGTACGCTCTGTGCACAAAAACAAAGTGCGTACAGGTACGCACTGTGATATAAGCGTAGGCTACGGACTTCAACTAAAGTAATGAAAAAGAAAAAACAAAGCTAAATCAACTAAGTCTACCCAAAGCCACACACAACAAGCCAAAAACAGAAACAAAAAGACAAGTTTCTCAAGTCAAAGAAAAACGAGGAAAACAATCAAGTCCCCAATATGGTCACCATTTTGTCACGCAGAATTAGTCGATCTTGTGGACAAGATAGACATTCCTAGAATCTAATGAAGACCTAATGACAAACAAACAAACCAGACACTATCTTTCTCTAAATGCGCTTTATAAATAATGGCAAGCAAATGTGTTTAAGGGCCTACCTCATGTCCAACGCAAGTTTGGAGATGCCTTCGCTCCTTTAATCCAAGTAAGTTCCTTTGTCGCAAACCTACAAGAACAAACAAGGAAAACAATTAAATAGCACCTGAATATCCAATATTATAAAACGTATTTAACATGAAAGTCAAGGAGTCCATGAAACAAATAGCATAAGATACTTGTTGAGAAAAATGAGCTTGATTGTATTAATTCAAAAGAAAAGAACCTTACAACCTTTGCCTTGACGCTGTACAAGCTCCTTCCAGGGTCCAACAAGAAGTCTCCTCTACTTTGACAAGCTTCACTCACTCCCTAATGAAGCCAAAAAGGTATGTGATCTCTCCTCTTAAGCTCAAATAGGAAGTCTTGATTTCACTAGCATTTACCCTCAAAAGTTCAGCTTCTAACCTCTCTAGCCACTGACCCAATGCCTCAATTTATAGTGCAATGGAGATCAGTTACCAGCTCCTCCTTCAAAGGGATAGAGTCCTCCTTCAAAAGGATAGCTCCTCTTCAACAAGGGATTAGTTCCTCCTATGATGGGATGCATGAACCACTTGGAGCGAACAATCCACGTAACAAATGCTTCTAGAAAACTCTAGAATTAACCCAAGATGAGTTTTTTAAGATAAGGATTGTGCCTTTTGACTTTTACAGGGGTACACACCTTCCCCTTTACATACAGAGTGTATAAGTACACAGACACCTTGAACAAAAGGTGCGGGCCCGCAGGCAAAAGTAAGAGAAAGTGCAGAACCAGAGTTACATTGCTTTTTTTGATGTCTTTCTCTCTTTTCTCAAGCTTGTTTTGAGGAGCTGAGGTTTAATACTTGCTTAGGAAGCTGGTATAGGTGATGATAGGCCTACACCGACTGCAAATAATCAAGGTGATGACATTTTTGTGTAACACTACTCGTTAATAAAACGTCCCAAGTGTTCCATGGAAAACCTCCGATGTGATAAGTCGATCACAATCGCGCATCGCTAAAATCATAAGGCACATCCCAAAAGCTCCTTTGAAATCTTCCGATGCAATTTCATTATCGTATATCGTGCTTTCGATAAAGGTAAAATATGAAGTATTACGAACATGTGTTGTTTACAGTTATAAGTGAATTATAAAGAAAATCTAAATGATTTATCAATTTTAAAGCATGCCGCCTTCCCATGCCAGCTCACCACTGATCACAATCACAACCATGTAGGGGAACCATTTAAGCATGGCACTTGTAACTCCCGATCTACGATATGTGATTATCTCTAATCATTGATTGGGAAGTCACGATACCCATTCTAAAAAGGACGGTTAGAAATTTGCGATGCGACATACCATCACGGCATTAAAGTCTCATGTTGTAAGTTACGAGGAAATCATTAAGAAGCAGTTATGGTTGAATCCTTCAAGGATTTCATCTATAGTGGCTTAATATATCATAGATTCGTAGCATCTATTACGCTTAATTGTTGTTAGTGTTGTGCAATGTGTATTAGATTTTGAAATGTTTTTCCACTATTACGTCCTTTTGTTTCATTTTGCAGATGAATCTGAAATCATAAGTCCAGAAAAAAATGTCTAAGAGATCTCGAAAAGTAAAGGTCCCCATCATAGCGAAAGATGAACTAGCAAAGTTGGTACTGATAGCTAATACTACCTGTTTAGGCCTTGGCAAGACTTCATGGGAGGGCATATATAATCTAATCGAAGTAGAGGATCCAACCAAAATTGAAGAAGGAGGAACAACTAATGCAAGTGATAAATTAGAAAATACTCTTAAGGACTTAGCCAGCTCCTTCCTCCACAAAATAGTAGCCCATGCGAAAGTGTTACCATACAATGACCTGGTGAGATGGGTAATAGAAAGTATCAACATAACTGATAGAGCATTCTTTATAGCTGATGGAAGGATGTTCGAGACATTCAGGGTAGAATATGTCAAGAAGATGTATCATTTGCTAGACCCCCAAAAACCTTACAACAAGGAATTTTTAGAAGCTTTTTCCAAGGAGAATGATGTAGAGTTAGGCCCTATCAGGAAATGGAGACAGGATCTGGCCAGCAGAGAAGAACAAATCAGTAAATTGCAAAACATGACTTGGGATGCATTTTGGTTCTTCCTAGTCAAGTCGCACAGCCAGCAGATGGCCACCAAATTCCTTGCCAACACTGTCAATCACATGGTTCCCGAGCTTTCAAATTCCACATACATAGGTCAACTACATTCTAGGCTAAGTCATCCTCTGGAAATTCAGGAAATGCTCTCAATTTGTCAGTTGTGAGTGCAAGAGAATAAGTAGATACAATGAATCAGTTCAAAGGCTATCACACTATTATTTTCATAAATCAAATCCCATATTTTCATGTTTGTAGTTTCAACAGCTCAAAGTGATTTTTATTGATAGTTAGTTATTATTTTATTATTTAATCCCTTTCATGTCTTTGAAGAAAGGGTCCTCAGTTTGTATAAAACTTGACTTGAGAAGTTACACTTTTGTACTTCTGAATATATCTTTATCAGTAGCGGATCAAGGTTCTACATTTTTGTGAATAAATTTTTTCAAGACTTGCACTTTTGTATCTCTTGGAAGTTTTCTCAAATAAGAAAGTGAAATCGGAGTGTTATTTACATTGAAAGACTCAAATGCATGTTGTATTTCTATCACTGTTCTTTTATCTTGTTTCCTTATTTGATTAAGAATTCCTTTTTAAAAGTTGCTATTGTTGATATATGTATGCTATTCAAACAATTCTTTATCATGTCCTTTCTAAAAATTTAGAATTGTTATACTCTAAAGATATATGTCAGTGATATACATTGTTATGAATGCGATATGTTTTTATAATTACTTATTTTTTTAATTTCTTAAATAAAGTAATCATTATATATGAATGCATCTTTCTACTGATAAGTAAGCCATCTACATGATTATTTATCTGTTAGGAATAATCTGAAATCACATTGTTAATACATTATCTGTGTTAGATATGTATATTTGTATATTTTTGAGTTATAGGTCAAAGAACTTATCATCTTTATTATACATTATAAAACAATCATCCATCAAATCATACATCACTGGAAAACTGGTCCCATAATATCCAGTCAGAGCCACCATACCAAATGGAAAAGGATTTGTACTAAGGTCCAGACTAGGTGGTTATCCCCAATGTTGGTGCTAAGATTTTAGAGGCATCAACATAACACAAAAAAAGAAAGAAAGAAATAACAACCTTAATCAAATGACCAAAAATTGATGAGCCACCTCTTTCCTTTCACTACTTCAAATATTTTTTCTATCACCAAACCAGGTAAGCCCTTATACGTAGAAATAAAATTATTATAGGAAAATGACTACTTTAAAGCTTATGCATACCTCTCCTCACAATTATTTTTCCCTTTGTGATACAATTTTTCTTTGGCTTTCCCCCTTTAGTTATCTCCACTAAAGAAACTCGTAATATAATGTGACCAATTAAATATCTTTTGAAGCCACCAATTATTGAGCATAAATACTTAATTGGAAAAATAAAAAATTATTTAAAATCATGTCACACATAAATGCTAAAGTGTTTTTTATACACAGAAGGAAAAAAAACTATATAAAATGGGGAGGGAACTTTCTATGCATGCAAGCAAAAAAGAGTGTTTCAAACAACCTGTTGATAGAATGAATATGACAAGAGGAATGAAATATTTGTGCCCATGTAGCCTACTTACTAAAACATCATGAATTTCCATGAAAACAAATATATAAATGGTGTTGTATTATGCTTACAAAGATGGAATATTCTAAGATATTTCCCAATTTTTTACATCATAGGTCAAGGAATGACTAGTGCATATGATGTTTAGGATTTTTTTTTTCTATTTATGTTTCTTAACGGTGGTCATGGATATTAGCATGAAAGAGCACATGTATATAAGATTGATAAAATATTATAAACAAACATATGAAGAAAGTTAGCAATAGGACACAGGGGAAACTAATATGTTTGAGAAAAAGGTTTAAACAAGTAGATTTGGTCTCCTATGGGTCAACTAAGGATTGGGTCTTTACATTCTCTTTTTCAATATGGTTTGCAAGGCACTAATAGTCTTCATGAACTTCCTAATAAGGAAAAATTCACTTTGAATTTGAGGATGACAAGGATACAGAATGTTCTTTTTAATAAATAACAATAGGCGTAAAGTGGCAAGTATGGCGTGAAAAGTGTGCCCAATATCATCAAATGGATTTTCTTACTTTCTTCGGTAACAAATTTGAAGTTAATTTAACGCATGACAAACCATACAAGCCTCAAAAAATTTTGCAAAATCCATGTAGAACATAAAACCACAAAATAGCAAAAAGAAAAATTTGTATGCTTGCATGGTAGGCTACTAAGATGACATGGCACACACTAAGAGTGCAAGCTAAACCAGGACAACATGGTTTGGACAAAAAGAATGAGATGAGATAGCATAACATAGTCTGATAATGCATACCAAAATGGCGTGCCACAGACCATATGTATAGGCCAATATGGGATAGTACAATGCAAGTGAAATCTTGGGTCATATATACAGTAGAAGTATTATGTGCTCATAATTGTGAAACCAAAACATAGGTTGGGATCCAAATGCACTCATTGTTATAAGACTAAAATGTGGGCTAGTTGTGTAAGCATTGGGATTTTTCCTATTTTCTTACCATAACTAGGGCTCAACATATTTTGTATGTATCGAAAATATCCCATAAGGTGAAAAAAATCCCTCCTCATTTTGCATGAAGGCTATCAAGATGGAAAGACATGAATCAACGGCATAAGGATAACCAAAAAATGTAAGCTAGAAAATCGTTATATAACCACAATATCGTGATGTATTTCATATAAAAATAAAATATTGTGAAATGAAACATTTTCACCCTTGTGCTCACTCTTGTAATTTGCATTGTGACATGCATTGCCAAGGGATCAATTAAAAAACAATTGGGATTGTCGGTCACAGTTCGACCACCTCCACTAAGTGGTATACATTGTAAATTTGTTTTTTTGAAACATAAAATCTGGACCCGAGTAGAGTGAGGAAATTTTTGAACAATGGACAACTTGGAAACCATGAAAAGGTAACCTGTGCATGAGCGTGAATGGGCTTCTTTTATACGCACAAAAATTGTTCGAGGAAAAAAGCACTAATTCATTTGCAAACATGAGACTAAGATTTCATAGGAAGTAATGAAATAAAAAACTATGAAATATGATTGACTCATGGAAACATGTTTGATAGACTAAAGAAATAAAAAATTGTAGCGAGGAACCATTAAAAATAGAGCTTGAGGCCAAGTTTTTCTCATACCTATGACCAAGACACTTTCATTTTCCCCGGAGTTGATTTCCAACAATTCCCTTCTACACTTGTGAGTTCCAAACTAGGGTTTTAGAGAGTCTTTAATATCATCATCTCCATAGGAGCTTCTAGTTTTAGGAAAGGAAAACAAAGGTAGGTTGGTGACCTCTTTTCAAACTACCTACACTCCATTGTGAATCCCGACATGCACTTTGGTCCATGGTAAGTTTAACTCATGTTATGTCTTGTACGTCCATCAACTATCAAATTTCTCACCACATGGTTCACATAACATTACCACAAAGATGGCATATGACATATTTGTAGTATGTTTCCACCTTAAAACTTCACAAAACGTGTTTCATATTATTGTGATCTTTACAAAACCTATTTGATATCAATGCCATGAATTCCCATAACGACGTAGTTTCACACCATTCTAAAACATGTATACATGTCACAAAATGTTGGTGGGGGTATATTATATTTTAAAACCATACTTTCATATATGTTATGTATTTCATATGTTGAGGATGGCTTCACAATATTATAATTTACACACATCAACAATATTTCATATTTCTTAACAATGATGGTAGGGCCTTGTCACGTCTAATAAAATTTATAACCACATTCATACCATCAATGACTATGCCATTCATGACTATGCCAAAAGATTATTGTGCTGGTTATTTTAAATATTAAAACTTTGATAACTATGTTGTCATATCTTTCATACCATTCATGATCTTGTCAAGCAATTTCCATTTTGAAACTTAGTTTATACAATCTTTTTGTGCTCAGAGATACAACCACGCTATGAAGAGTAATTTCTCAATGAGGAAGTATTCATTGTTTCAATTATATCAAAGGCTAATACTAGAATTGGGACAAAATTATGTCTGTAATGATGTTGTAGCTGCATATATGTTAGTATAGTTAAAAACTTCACAATAATTTTGAAATGTATATAAATATATATATTATATATTATATATATATATATATATAATTATATTATAATATATATATACAATGTATAACTCCTTGTAACACCATATTCTGATAAACAAAATAACGTTATCAAATGATGTCATGTAAACCATTATTATATCTGGAGGGGATCCCACCTGCTAAGGCTTAAATTTTGTTATTTTAGATATATTATCTTTATGCTTTGTTAGAGAATTCATTATGAAGTGCAATGGTTTTCTCAATTTTAATGACAGTGGTTCAATATTTGGCAAATTCATAGGGAGGGCTACATGTAACAAGGCTATAAATCATATATTTTCGAATTATCTGGTAATAATGCTTGGAGCAGTGAGAGAGGGTAGGGAATTTGTCATGTAGGGAAAGGAAGGATGGGGCATGAGAAAAATGGATTAATCATTATCTGCCATGTTTTTATGCAAAAAACATGATGAGGAAATGGCGATTTCACTATGATCATATTATAGCCTACCAATAGATAGTCACTATGTTCTCCTACTATGTAATAGATTTAGTTGATAATAAGTTTTTAATACAAAATATGCAGAACTAGTAACCTCTGACAATCTTATAAAAAATGGTCTAGATTGAGGGAGTACAATACTATATTGAATGGTAATTGGTAAAAATAAAAAAGTAAGTGACAAAAAGTAAAAGAAACCAATTAATGTAGGAAGAAAGATAAAAATAATAGCAATATAAAATTTAAAAGAAAGAAAAACTATATGTATAGAAAATATCATGAAAATAGTTATTTTATATAGGGCTTGAGGCGTGACCCATCGATGGTGTAGGAAAAGAGCTAGCTATTATCATCTTTAAGTAAATGAGAGTTACATCTGACTATGTTGCAATTATAAAGAGCCTTATCCATAATTTCTGAAATTTTGAATGTTTCCCCTTTTCATCAAGAGAAAAGTCCCATAATAGAAATTTCTATCCAAATTGAAATATATTTTATCGAAATATTTATATTTTTTTATCAAAGTATTTGTTAATAGTTTGTTCTCTCCATCTAAAACTCTTAAGCAAATAAATTCTCTATTTTTCAAAAGCTAATAGAGCAAGGAATCTCTGAGGGAAATTTGTTAACTTCATGTCTTTAGCGTACAATGTTATTAAAACACAAAGAAGTCAGTTTGATTTCACCATACATGACAACTTCTTGGCCATAAACTAGTTAAAATGGAGGTAATTGGAGCTAATCGAGTGGTAGACTTATCATTAATTTTTTTCATCCACATAATATAATTCAAAATAGAATGAATCTACGTTGACTATCGAGAATTGAACAAGGCTACCTCGGGGGATTATTTCCCCTGCCATTCATCAATCAGGTACTAGACACATTATTAGAAAAAATATAATTCTATTTTCTGCATGGGTATAGTGGTTAAAACCAATTTCAGATAGCCCCAGGGGACCAAGAGAAGACCACATTTACATGTCCATGGGGTACCTATGCTTATAGAGTACTTCCTTTTTTCTTGTGCAACACCCCAATGACCTTTCACTGAGCTGTTTTGGCCATCTGTTTGGATCTCATACATGACTGTGTAGAAGTCTACATGGATGAATTCACAATTTATGGGGATGATTTCCCTCAAGCTTTAGCAAACTTGGAAAAGGTATTGATTCGATGTCAAGAAGCTCATGTAGCCCTTAGTAGTATTAAATGTAAAATTATGTATACTAAGGGAATTTTTTTGGGACATCACGTATCATTTCAAGGGATCAAAGTCGGCCCTGTTAAAATAGAGGTAATCTCACATATTTCAATCCCTCCATCACAAAAGGAGGTAAGAAGCTTTCTGGAACATGTAGCATACTATAGAAGATTCATTGAAAATTTTACGAAAATTGCAGCACCCTTGTTTAAACTTCTTACCAAATATGTTGATTTTATATGGAATACTAATTGCCAAAACGCTTTTCAGGAACTAAAAAAAAAATTAACGACAACTCCAATTTTAAGATTGCAAAATGGTCCCTTACATTTCACATTTGCAAGGATGCATCAGAAACTACCCTCGGAGTAGTCTTGGAACAAAGGGAGGATAGCTTTTCTTATGTTATTTGTTTCATTAGCAAAAATCTTTCTCCTGCTGAATTAAATTATACAGTTATTAAAAAATTATTATTAGTAGTTGTACATGCCATTAGCAAATTTAGACACAATATCACCGGCATTCATATGGATCATTTTTCCATTAGATTTATTATGAATAAACCTATTACTAATGGAAGAACCACTAGATGGTTACTTTTATTGGAAGAATTTAACATTACTGTGATTGACAGGCTGACAAAGATAATTTGGCTACCAACTTTTTATCATGAATGACCAGTTCTCGAGACAGGGCTTCATCCCCCATTCCAGATGATTTTCCTAACGAAGAGTTGTTTTCGATATCAACTTTCACTCCTTCATTCGCCAACATATCTAATTATTTGGTTTCAGGAAAGCTGCCACAAAATCATTCCATAAGGGAAAAACACAATATCATACAATGGAGTGCAAATTTCTCTTGGATAGAAGGAGATCTGTTCTGCATAGGGCCTGATTTGATTATGAGGTGATGTGTGTGGGATTATGAGATGTTTGATGTTCTGAAGGCTTTCCATAATGAGCCTTGTGGGGAGCACTTTACAGATAAACGAACAACTTATAAATTCCTCCCTACAGTATACTGTTGGCCCACACTTTTCAAAGATGCTAAAAGATTTGTATCCAGTTGTGATACTTGTCATAGAATGGGGAGGCATGTTCCTTCACATGAGATGCCTCTCTAGACACATATATCAATAGAGCCCTTTGAGAAGCAGGCATTGGATTTTTGGATCCCATCTCTCTGATGTCCAGGGAAAAAATACGTATTGGTTTGCACTAACTATGTAACAAAATGGGTAGAGGTGAAGGCTTTGTATTCATCTTCTGAGAAAGCGGTGGTGGATTTCCTCTTTGAAGAAATCTTCAGTAGATTTGGGGTGCCTAGAGAGGTTGTTACCAACTAAGGCACACAATTCACATCCAAGTTGGTGAAGGCCATTACAGAGGAATATCAGATTAAGCATCACAAATCTACAAGCAAACTCTTAGAATCTATTCTTACTAAGACCATTCAGCTCCACCATGGAGATTTGGCTGATAGATTACCTGAAGCATTGTGGGCTTATCATATCACTTGGAAGAATGTGACAAGGCAGACTCCTTATGAGTTAGTATACAGAAAACATGTGCTGCTTCTTGTTGTAACATGCATTTTTGTTGCTTGTAGTATTCATTTTTCATTCAATAACTTGAAAATATTTCCAAAAATATAAAAGTAAGAGGAAGAAGTGATAATGACATAGCGGAATTGCTAAAGGAACAAGTATAAAAGAATCAGTCCTAATATACCCATGTGATCAAGTTAAATCATAATATAAATGGTTATATGGAGCCATAACCAAAATATATATATACTATGCTGTAAAGCCTAAGAATTCACAGAAGTCAAGCTCAGAGAGAGTTGAGCAGTGGGAAAATGAAAGGCCAAAACCCTGAAGAAAACCTTAGAACCACAAAATACTGAAGAAATGGTGCAAAGTCAAAATAAGGCGATAGATGAAGAATGAACGCATAGGAACCTTTGGATCTTGGAGATCAACAAATGAGGTCAAAGGAAATGAACGATCCAGACTAAATCATGTAAATTGGAATCAAGGAATGAACAGTGGAGATTAACTAGAAGCATTGGTGGAAGAGAAATATGAAGGAGCATCGCCGCCATCGATGGTCGAAGATCTATGGTCATCAAGCGCGAACAAATTCGGGTGTTAACCAAGACGAAGGGCCGATTTAAAGCTACAAGGGGGATTTCGAGTGGATTCAAAATGGTAAATGGTATTTAGAGGAAAGTGCCCGATTCCATTCAATGGTTGACTCGTCGCAATTAGAGGAGAGAGAAAAACCACTCATTTCAGACAGTAACTCTCGTGCAAGTAGTCCACCTGAAATCGATATCAGCCGTCGGATCTTGGGGTTGAAATCTACGGTGGAGAATGGACCCGATATATATATATATATATATATATATATATGTTAGTGATGTGATTAAATCGCAATCGCAAAATGTAGTGGCACTTATATGAAATCAACCCTAGCCAGACCCAAAAATATATGCTTATGCTTTAAACTCTTGACATGTCCATTATATCGCATATCGTTAAGTTTTTTATTGATACAACATTCGAAAGGGCCGATTGCGATTTGTGATACAAAGTCAATGGAGCATTAAACAGGTGGATCTGATGGATTTATGTAGACGATTTAATTCTTTTTGAGTTATGTGGTAAACCAAATATTAGCATTAATTTCGTTGTATAAAGTGAAAATTAGTGTTAAAACCAAATCCGAAGAAAAGGTATTTGGGCATGTTTTCTTTGTATTTTGGCCAATAAAAATGCCCAATATATACATAAGCCTAGTTTTCTCACAAGTCAAAGTCTGGTGTAGTTAATTATGGTTAAAGAGGATTAAGAATTATTAAAGCATCCATAGAGGAACTCAAGAGCCACTTAATAGAAAACCCTCATGAATCAACACCTAATTCCAGTGCCCCCAAGGAATAACTAGTCTTGAAATCGAAAGGAGAAAAGAAACAAAGCTATAACGTAAAGAAGAAAAGCAAAGGGAAGGTAGGAAAGAGAGGCCACAAGTACCAAACTAAGCACACCAAAGCACTTGAGCAAATCGATGTTGTGGATGGGTCTCTCCCCAAAATGGAAGAGCTGACTTCTGAAGGCCCTGAACAACATGCATAGGCCAATACCACCCTCAAGCAGAGATGAAAACTTTTCTAGCTGAATTGAAGTTAGTTCCCACTACAGAACCCTCGACTCAGGGTCGATGATGAACCAAAAGTATGAGTAATGTTGAATCCCCTGTAACAGAGACCCCAAATCTGGAGTCTTCCTACCTAGATTGTTATGCAAGCAGCTCAGAAAATAGAAGAAAAAATAGAGTAACGACTTCAAAATCGACCTCTTCAAGGAGGAAACCTCCTTTACATTATGAAAATGAACAATTCTTCGATGATACAAATGACAAGACCTCCTTTATATATATAGGAGTCTAGGCTGTCACAATATAGTAAAAGCCTACATAACAATAATAATGTAAGGGAAAAACAATAAAAATAAGGGGATACAATGACAATAATAATAAGGGAATACACTAGTATTATAGGGACCTAACATGCCCCACTCCTTTATGAAATTGTTGTCCTCAATGCTTGAGTAGTTCTAGATGATTCTGTATAAACTTCTCATCCTCCCATGTGAAACCCTCAATGGGTAAGTTCTTCCACTTGATGAGATACTCTGAAATTGATCGATTTAGTAGTTGTTGAGTTCCTGTTTTTGTGACTGCTTCAAGTTCCAATATGATTTTTCCTTCCTTGTCAAGTTCTGGAAATATTGTTTGAATTGTGAGATTGTCACCTATAACATTCCTTAAGCATTAAACATGGAAATCTAGGTGCACTTAGGAAGCTGTAGTAAGCTCCAATTTGTATGCCATAGTACCAATATTTTGTAACACCTTGTACAGACCATAATACTTTGGTGATAATTTATTATCCTTCTTAGCTTGCTTGAGGTACATTTTTTTGTATGCTTGTAGTTGTATAAATACCCAGTCACCTACATCAAAAATTCTTTCACTTTGATGTTGATCTGCCTATTGTTTCATTCTATTCTGCACCAAAGGTGAGGTTATCCTTTAAGAGTTCAAGAACTTGTTGTTGATGCTCGATGTGATCTTTCACTACTTGAACCCTAGAAGTTTATCCTAAATATGATGTGATGGATGGTGTATGATATCAATAAAGTGCCATGAATGGGGTGTGTTGTAGTCTAGAAAGAAGTGTTATACCACCATCCATCCAAAGGAAACCATTTGTCCCATTGTGTTTTTTTAGTCAGATATAAAGCAACGAAGATATCCTTCTAAAAATTTGTTCACTATCTCATTTTTCCCATCAAATTGAGGATGATAAGATGAGCTATGGACTAACTAAGTACCCAGACAAGAAAATAATTTCATCCAAATGTTTCCATTGAAAATGAGATCTTTGTCGCTTATAATAGTCTTTGGGTTTCCATGTAGCTTTTGAATTGTTTCCATAAATTTAGTAGCAACTATATTGTCTTGAAAGGGATGACATAATGCACAAAAGCATGCATACTTGGTAAGTATATCAACTACCACCATGATGACACTCTTTCCTTTGGACTTGGGTAAACCTGTGATAAAATCCATTGAAAACTCCTCCCAATGTTGACTTGGAATGGATAAAGGTTGTAATAGACCTGGGGTCTTAATTGCTTCAACTTTATTTTGTTGGCAAACCAAACATTCTATCACAAACTTTTGAATATCAGATTTAAGGCCATCCAAAAAAATTCCTTCTTAACCCTATGGTAAGTTTTTAAAAATCCAAAGTGACCTCCTAAGGGAGAGATGTGAAATTCGATAAGAATATTTTGTTTGAGTCGGGAATTCTTGCATAGGTATATGTGATCTTTGTACCATAACGAATCATTTTTCCAGCTAAATGTAGCAAATGTACTAGGGTCTTTTTGTAACTTTTGAATAAGTGCCCACACTTCTTCATCATTCTTCGATTGATCTCTTGCTTTGTTTATCCAATTTGGTTGGATAATAGAAATGGCGCAAAACAATGATTCCACATCCTCATCCTTTCTTGAGAGTGCATCTACAACAACATTTTTCTTCCCTTTTTTGTAGAATATTTCAAAGTCATAACCCAACATCTTTGTGACCCATATTTGTTGTTCTTCTGAAGTCATTCTTTGTTCTAAAAATTATTTAAGACTATCATGATTTGTTTTTAGTTTGAAGTGTCTTCCCATTTGGTAAGGTCAACATTTCTTAATTGCATGTAGTATTGCCAACATTTCCTTCTCATAAATAGCTTTGTGTAAATACTTTCCTTTGATTGGACAACCTTAGAAAGAAATGGGTCTTTCTTGAATTAAAAAAACACCAATTTCATTTCCTAAGGCATCACATTCCATAATAAAGGTTTTTTTGAAGTCTAGTGTAGCTAAGACTGGTGCTTGGCACATTTCCTCTTTAAGATGTTCAAAGGCTTTCGTTGCTTCCAGGTTCCAAGAAAATGAATCTTTATTTAGTAATGTTGTTAGAGGTGTTACTAGTCTCCCATAATTTTTAACAAACTTGTGATAATACCCTGTCAACTCGAGAAATCCTCGCAGATGCTTTATGGATGTGGGAATTTTCCATTCCTTAATGGCCTTAATTTTTCTAAGGTCTACCTTAACACCTTCATGAGATACAATATGACCCAAATATTCCACCTCTTGTACTCCAAAGAAACATTTGGAGGTTTTTGCATATAATTTTTTCTCCTCCAATAGTTTGAGCACTCTATCAACATGTTGAGCATGATCCTTCCAAGACTTGTTGTAGATTAGTATATCATCAAAAAATACTAACACAAATCTTCTAAGGAAGGGTTTGAAAATGGAATCCATCAAACATTGAAATGTAGAAGGTGAATTGGTAAGGCCAAAAGGCATGACCAAAAATTCATAATGACACTCATGAGTTCTAAATGTTGTTTTCAAAATGTCTTTACTCTTCATTATGATTTGATGATATCCTGAACGAAGGTCCAACTTGGTGAAGTAAATTTCTCCATGCAATTCATCCAATAATTCATTAATGAAAGGAATGGAAAATTTATCATTAATAGTCACCTTGTTGAACTCGCTATAATCTAGACACATGCACCATGATCCATCCTTCTTGTGCACCAATACTACTAAAGCAAAGAAAGAACTTTGACTAGGTTGAATTATACCAACCTCTAGCATTTTTGCAACCATACATTCAATTTCACTCTTTTGGGCATAGGGATATCTGTAAGGCCTAATGTTTGGAGGAACACTTCCTAGAACCAAATGAATAGCATGATCATGATCATGAATAGGTGGGATTCCTTTCGGAGTCTCAAATACCTTGGAATGATTGTCCAAGACTTTTTAGATATCTGGAGAAATAGATGATTTCGACATGGGAACCTCTAGCGAACATAATTGTGCAATTAAGCCACATAGTTCTTTCTTTAGAAGCTTTGTCATGATGTTAGAGCTGATTATCTTTCCTAGTTTCCCTATGATACCCCTTAATTCAACTTTCTTTCCTTCTAATTTGTTTTTCAAGAAACGTTCTTGAAAATTAAAATTTATCGTACCTAAATATTGTAGCCACTAGACTCCTAGTGCAAAATCAACACCACCCATTAGAATGGAGAGCATTAGACTATTAAAAACATATTCTCCCATGGATAGCTTGATATTATTGCACTTTCTAGAGAAATTTATGGTTCTTTCATTTACAACCATCACTTGACACTCTGGTGTTGGATATAGTAAGCAATTCAATTCCTTCGTTATCTTACAATGAATAACATTATGGGTACTGCCCAAAGCAATCGACACTATTACCTTTTTCTTCTTCATATGTCCTTCTATATTGATAGTTTGAGGAGTGGTTATTCCATCCAATGGATTACACTATATGGTTGGATTCATTTCTTCTTTTTCTAGGCTTTGTTCCTGGTGTGTGTCCTCTTCTTTTAAAGTCTATTGCTCCTTTTATTCTTCCTCTTCACAACCTATGTAAAATAATTTATTCTCAACACACTTATGACCTTTAATGTATTTTCTATCACAACTATAACAAAGCCCTTTTTATTTTTTTCCTTCAAGTTGTTGTGGTGTCAACTTTGTAGGTTGTGGAAGGCTAGGAGAAACAACACTTCCATATTTATAGTTGTGATTGGTAGGCTTCCTTGTTTCCATAATTTTTCTTTCAATTTTTCTTACCAACTTGAATGCCTTCTCCAATGAATCAATTTCCCAAAAGTGAACCTCATGTTGGATGTCATCTTTGAATGTCCCTATGAACACATCAATCCCATGCTCCTCTAGATTGTCTTTTACCCTTATATTAAATTTTTGGAAGTCCTCAATGTGCTCTACCTTTGAACCTTTTTTTTTTAGATTTATCAATTGGCTAAAAATGGTGTTTCTTTTTGTATCCTCATAATGTGCTATCACTTATTCCATAAAAATTTCCCAAGTGACAATTTGTTTACGAGAGAAAATCCATCGATACCATACAATGATTGGGTTCGAAATATAAAGTCGCAATGTGTACCTTTTGTTTGTTTTCCACATTATGGAGATCGAAATATTGCTCTGTCTATAGTATCCATGTTATGGGATCCTTGTCATCAAATTTCTTTATATCAATCTTGGAACATGGTGGTTCTTCTATCCAATGTTAGAGTCTATGAAATCATGACGAAAATTTCTTTTGTTCTCATCATGAGTTTCCTCTGCAACCTTTTTTCCATTAGGAAGCATTTATTGTAGCAACTTTTCCAAACCTCCTTTCAAACCTTCCATGTCTTTCTTCAAATCTTAAATTTTTACTTCTAAATGAGCCATATTAGCTTCCATGCCATTCTTTAAACCATCCATATTAGATTCCATGCCTTTCTTTAAACCATCCATCTTAGCTTCTACTACTTTTTCTAAGAGTGGAATTTGTTGCACTTGGTCTCATAATTTTGATATATTATGTTGCATTTCTTCCTCTTCTTCATGAGTCATGCTAGAGATTTTAGGTTTCTTACTAGGCATTTCCAATTTATTTCTTCGGGGCATCAATTAATGATAATTATGCTTCACTATGTCCTTTGAATTCCTTCAACTAATTTTTCAAACCAAACTTATGCAAAATTTTAAAAAAACTACACGCCTTTTTTGGCTTTGTAGGAGCTCAATATTGAATCTATTGTACATCTATAATTGTGGATCTCCAAATTCTGTAGTTTCTTTTTATGGTATCCCTCTGAGTCCTTGTTCCAACCCCAAAAGGCTGATGAATATTGGATTCTCCAAGCAAGCATTAGTCCAAATCTCCCGCGATGATTTGTTTATAGGCCAGTTCCATAGATCTAAATTGTACGAAGTTCCATGTGTCACTGTTTCAACCTTCAGAGAAGAAACCGGTACATAGACAACTACCATCCGTCCTCTTTCTGTACCATTTTATGAAATTCCAATATGATGCTCAGAGAAAAAGTCATGACGAGTTTCCGCAGGTCACTTGTTTGAGATATAATTCAGGAGCCCGCAGAAACCCTAAATTCCTTGCATCATATCTCCGAAAATATAATGATACAAGATCTAAAATTTGTACCTAAGGTTCACCAAGATTTTGGCTCAAATGGGTTTTAATTTTAGATTATTAAACTTTATAGAAACAAATTTATAGTGAAACTTCCATGATGACCTGTTTGAAGCAACGAAACCCTATAATACAAAGCTCTGATACCAATTGCCATGCAACCAACTCACAAAAATAGAACAAAAGATAGGTAAACGACTTCAAAATCAGCATCTTCGATGGGGAAATGTCCTTTACATTACACAAATTAAAAATTCTTGGATCATACAAATGACAAGACCTCCTTTCTATATATAAGAGTCTAATGGGTCACAATATAGTCAAAGTCGACATAACAATAATAATGTAATGGCACACCAATAACAATAGTGGGCTTGTATAGGGCACAATAATAACAATATGGGGACAACAAGAACATAACAATAACAATAAGGCGATACAATGACAATAATAATGGAGAAATACACTAGTATTATTGGGACCTAACATAGATACTAGAAGAAATAATCCAAGAAGTGAAGAAAGTAACACCCCCTTGTTTGGAGAAAACATTGCCCAAGATATTGCTGAAGATTTAGAAGACATGTATCCACCCCAACCAATGATCAGTAAGAATGCTAGTAAAAATAGACAGGGTACCAACTCGGACAAAAAGGCCACGAGTCGAGTTCGAGGGGGGAGTACTTCTCAACACTCTGCAACACTAGTCAAGACACCCACTCTTACTGTGAAGAAAACTTATAGATTTGTTTAGTTAAGATTCAAAAGAATATTGTAAAGTTATAGGAGCACGCACATAAGTAAAAAGTGTTATTTCGTTATGTGTGCAAGGTTAACAATTAGATCAGGGACACTAACCTCTCTCTACTCTCCCAAAATTATGTGTTAAAATGAAAGAATAAGCAACTACTTCGGTGTAAGTCATCCTAACTTAAACCCACAAAGAAACTCGATGCTTAGGAATTGGCCCTACAGTTTAAAAAGTGCTCAGTCCCATGTTAATCGTGGTTTAGAAGTTTTGGTTAAAGCAACATGAATTTAAATAGAAGCCTCTCTTACACTATCCTTTTTGGCGAATTTGTAGCTGATGCATGAGGGCATGCATTCATATAGGAATGGGCAGATGTTGAAGCCCATTTTTGTCCCCATTTCTTTACTCTTTTCACCTACATTTTCACTCTTTTAACCTATATTGTACTTATTTTACCTTCTATACTATACCATTTACTACCAAAATCCTATCATCATATGACTATAGGTAAAGGCATTCTACTTAGCATTATTTCGATGTTTTTGATTAAGTTTGGATAGATTATAGTATCATACTTATTAGGCCATCTCTAACTATCTATTTTATTGGACTCGTAGCTATGGAGACTGTTGGTAGGTGAATGGAAAACTAAACATCTGGTCAAAGCACTAGGAGGTGGACACTTCATCATTTAAATGTCAATGTGATTTTGTACTTAAAACTTCATTTACAGTTTTGTATTTAAGCTAGCAGTCAATGATCAACGACTTATTTTGGTGGAATAGTAAGCGGTTTATGGGATCTTTTGGCATATCATACACCAATTTCCCTCTGGCCAAGCATAGAAAGTGGTTTTTCAAGTTAAACGCATCCAACCGAAATCTAATTAAGTCATGCACAGCTAATTAAGGATTGATCTTATGAGATATTATATGCCTTGATAGTCATCGATCAATTGTTTGTGATGTTAAGAGATAGTTAGTTAAACATAGTATCCATCGGTTGTCTTCTTAAAGGCCTGATGAGTTTGAATTTGTTTCACTGCCAAGTAATGATGGTGATGCAATGTTCCAGACTCATTGATTTTGAAAACTTATGTTATTTTTGAGAGTCCAGATTATGTATGTCAATGTTTAAGATTTGATCTAATTCAGTTCCAACATTGTTCTACTGTAAGTAATTATGGTTGCATTTTCAATTTCGCTTTACTGAGTTAATTTAACTTGCTGCAGGTGTGGCAAGGGCCCACCACCTCTAGAACCAAGTGTTATCACTCAGACGTTTTACCTAGAAGTTATTAAAAGAAGGAATAATCCGAGGTAACCACAAACCAAATATTTTAGACTTAGGTTCTAGCCAACCTAAGTCTAGAGAGGGCTCTCTCTTTATAATTTAACTTTATTTATTATTTAGATTTTAGGCTAGTTCTTAGTGTTCATGAGGATTTTGATTTTTGATTGAATGTTGGGTGGTAGAATTCTTGGTATAGATGGATAGAGCTAGGTCTTCAACCCATTGGGCTATGGAGTCAATCAAAGGATATCTTAACTGGACCAGATCATTAAAGGGATTATTTACAAGGCAGGCTAGCAAAGCAAAATGCAAATCTTCAAAGGGCTGATGGATGGAATGATTCTAACCAGGGTAAAAGGGAAATGAAGAATCCTTAGACCGGGATCAAAATGAGGAACAAAGAGTGATCATCAGCAAAGAGAAATTAATAATCCTTTGCTACATAGACCACAAGGAAAAATTATGGAAGTAAGGGAGCATTTAAGAATTTCCTAACTAATATAGTTTAGCATAAAAAGTTAAGAAGGTAAAAAATCAAGACAAAGAGCATTAAAGCAAGTTTTGAAATATCATTCCTAGTTTACCATTCAGATTTCATTAAAACACATATGATTATTAATAAACACAAGGAAAAACAATAATACACATGAGAAAATACTTGTTTGATTTTCGCTTTACACAAGAATCCTGTAAACTTCTGAACTTTATTCCATGATCCAGCAAGCCAATTTAGTCTTGATACAATAGCACTTTGATTTGAGATACAAGTATACAAAAATTTCTTTGAATACACCCTAAATACTTTGAAATGGGAAGTATTTATACAAAAAAAAGTTACAAAATATCTCATAACAGTTTGAGATTTAATTAAGGAAATAAAGATATCTTCAAGCGTGAAGATAGAGATGGAAAACTGCATCATGTTGTCCCTCTTATTATGGTAGTGTTGGTTGTTGTAGTTGAATTTGAGCCCTTTTGGGTTGGCTGATATGTGTACACTAGAATCATTTTTATCTTTGGTATTTTACTGATACTCTTTGACCTTGTTCACCTGTTTCATCTAGTTGCCATTCAAATTTACTGTGGTAACTCATAGTAAATCTGTCTTCTTGTCCCACCATTCATCTTTAGGTAATTTTACTTTGAGCATCCTCCTATAGATCTCGTCTACCTCAGTATATTTGGAAAAATTAGGCTTCGTGTCAAAGAGATGTTTCACCTAATGCTCTAGGAAAAATAGATTTTCTAAGTTATCATACAGTACTTTCCCTGTTGGCAAGGCTTTCATTCCTGAAGTGTTTGCCTGTTCTTTGGACAACTTCCTTAATCTGTCAACGTAATCCAATTGGGTCATTAGCTTTTCATGAATAACCATAGGACTTGGATGGCCTTTATCCCTCAAAATTTGAAACTTTGCCATGAATTTGTCAATGCGAACCTACATGTTATGGCATTTTTCCTCCAGGTTAAGCATAAGGTTTCTTTTAGAATGAACCTTTTTGACTTCTATGATGGCTTCAATTCTATCCTCCACACCAAGCTCATTTAGTTAATGCCCGTTCTTGTTGTTCAAGAAGTGGATGAGTCAATTGGAATCCTCAAGCTGGTCTCCTAAGTCCTCTTTTACCTTCTGAATTGCTTCGGTGGGCACTTTCACAAGTTATGTTTGCTCAAATATTACTTGAATTGATGGCAAAATATCACTGACAGAGTCAATGATATTGGCATAGAGCATATCCTTAGTTTGTCCAAGTGGATTTTGTAGAGTTAGATCCTTCTCTAGGAACTTAATCTTCTCACCTATCCTTAGGGCTTTCTGTGTTTCCTCTCTCTGCTAAATCTAGGCAAGCTTGTAGTTAGTTTCTAAGCTTACCACTTTTTCTTTAAGCCTTTTAAGCTTTGTTGTCTGGATGGACATTTCCTCCATGGCTTTCACTAACTTTGTTGTTTTTTCTGTTGAGGTACCTACTGTTGTAAACTCAATTGTGACTGGCAGTTCTGTGGCAGGTGGATCTATTGGTGCCAAGGATGCCACCAGTGTTGAGGGAACTGCAGTTGTTACTGTGGGAATGGCGGCTATAGAAGTGGTGACCAGTTCACTTTGTTTGGATTGAATCAATGTGTCCAATTATTTCTCTGTTTCTTTCAACTCATGATTTATCTTGAGGATGAAGTCCATAAGCTCCTCTTGTCCCTTTTGGGTCTCGAAGACCTCTATTGTCTATGGGTGATGTAGTGATGGAATCTTCAATTGTCTCTTCAAAGTAGCTATGTCATAATTTTTCTTCTTAATTAGTCTTTCAGTGGCCTTCACATCTTTGGGATCATGTTCCAACTCAATGATTAAGTCCTTCAAGGACTTGATTCTGGTGCCCTCTACCTATGAAGAGGCATTTTCTAATTGAAACTGAGCTAATAGGTTATTTAGGGAATTCTGCAGTTGATGAGTTGCGATGGATTTCTCGATCAAGGTGGAGTAAATAATCTCCCCTGTCTATTTGTGCAACTCAATCTGGTCAATAGGATGTATGTCCTTTGCCAACACTTCAAAATCTTTCTTCTAGAAGTTATCTATTGTCCTTGGTTTTTGAGTAGTGGGCTTCATAAATTTCATCTGCATTTTTCCCTCTTTCACATCATAGGCTGACATTAGCCTTGTCTACTTTGTAGGTGCCATCTTTAGGTATTGTGCGTAAGTCTGGGCTTTTAGCGTCTCATTCCTAGCCTTTATATCCTTGTAACTTTCTCTAATGTCTTCATCTCTGTAAGCTGGCATCCTGTTGATGCCTCGAAAATCGCTGCAACAACATTGGGGAAACCACCCGGTCCGGACCTTAGTGCAGCTCCTTTTCCGTTTGGGGTAGTGGCTCCGACTGGGGATAATGGGACCAGTTTCCCAGAAATAGATAAATGGGATGGGTGAATGATTTATAGATAACACTAGCGGTGAGCGAAAGGCTAAAACTATTAACAGAAATATAAATAAATGAAACTATCCCGGGAATCTATTGAGCTTTAAAGCGCAGCGTTTGATGCTCTATGTCTAAAAGATAAGCATATAGATGACTATATCTTTACAACATAGATATTAATTCATTTGAGATTATTGTGCTTAAATAGTTAAGCAGAGCGATTGAAGCGAAATTACCACACTTTAAACATCTATATCATTATCATACACATGATTAAAAAGCAAAGGCAGATCATTAAACACCCAATAGTGGAATGAATAAGATTTGATGTTATAGCGCATGCATATAATCAACGATAGCAAGAATAATTACATAACAATTCATATAAACGGAATGAATTCAGACATAGATAGAAATACCATATGAGCTGCGTGACATTCCCAAATATCAATCGTTATGTGTAGTCCTTCCTTTAACGCAAAAACATTCTTCAATCAACGACAATAGTGCACAATTGCATAAAGAAACTTCTTCATTAAAGTAAGAACAACTGGTCGAGTTTCATAAAAGAATATTGGCTGAAGCACAGTAGTGCAAACTTCAGTCTGTTAAGTCTCTTACAAAATTTTACGACCCTTTCTAAAAACATGAAAGGGTCTATAAATACAATACTAATTTAAATATCTACTAAACAGAAATGCTACTAAACTGATATCAATAACTTTTGATCCTATTTTGGCTAGCGATCTGGCGAGTTGGAGGGTGATTCATCAAGTCGGCTGCTTTCCTTTGAATTTGAGTTGATTTATTGCCAGCATTGGCTCAATTTCCAGAGGTTTGTTGAGGCGCGAACTGAGCTGGGCAGCATAGGTAGCATCTTGAATATCGGGGATCATACACTCGATTGCATCTGTCAAACACTTCAGGGCGGCTCTTTGTGTATGTGGCTTAATTAGGAAAAGCCAATATGCTTCCAACTTTAAACTATTAACCCTGGCGATTAATCTTCCCTTTTCTTCTAACTTAGGGTAACATGATTGCTCCAATGTATTTGTTGTATCATCTTTCCTGGTGTACATTGGGAAATCATATTCGCCAAGTAGAGAGTTTTGTTGACTAAATCAACTAGATTGTTAGAAGTTGATCTACATCTTGAGGCTGCTCTCTCTGCTTTCATCACCTGAGTGTGCCATTTTGTGAAAAGTATACCCTTATGAGTTTCAAGTATCCTGGGAAAATTTGCTGCTTTTCCTTGATTCGAATCTTGCCATTCAAGATGTGCAGTAATGGCCTCATCAGCTTGATTTAAATCATCCCTAGCTTTCTCTACCTGTTCATTTATAGATGTGGTTAATTCACACAGTGGCTCAGCTTGAGCGATCTGTTGACACAAGAGTTTAACCTGAGATATTAGCGCATTGTTTATCAACGATGCTTCTTTTCTGAACTCTGACACTTGTGAAGCGCCTTTTATCTTTTCTAGCTGTGATGAAATTTGAGCGATTTTCTCATCTTTGGTTTTCACCATTTGTTCATTCGTTGCTTTCAACTTTTCCAATGCCTCTGTCAATTCTTTCTGTTTCTGGATCGCAGTCTGGTCAATCCTTTGCTTCTCCGCTTCCAATTGCTGGGTTAATTGATTATTCATTTGCTGTTGTGCCAGCAACTGCTCCTCTGCTTGTGCTGCCTTCTGCTTTGTCTCGGCCAATTTCGTCTGTAATGTGGAGATTTCTTGGTCCTTATTCTTCAATAGAAGGCTTACCTCCGATGCTTTGTCGATTGTTGCTGCCGAATAGGCTCCAGCATACTGTGACAATTTAGTTAGATCATCGGAGGGGTCCAATTTCTCCTTCCATACTACATTACTCGTGACTGTTTGCTCTGGAAAGATAGAAGGTTGATCAATCCTTCGTCTTTTCCTTGATCGCTTTACAACCGCTTTATGCCTCGTGCTGTAGAAAACATCCAATGGAGGAATATCTTCTACCTGTAGAATGATTTGATCGGTGGGATCTTTTGGAATTATCTCAATATCCTTAGACTTAGGTGGGCCGTTGGTTCCACTTAGAACCTGAGATGAAGTACCATCTCGCATGTCGCTGGTCTTAGAAGCGTCTATACCTTTTGAGCCTTTTCCTCCACTGATGATAGAATCAAACTGCTGCCATTCCTGGAGCAATTTAGGGTCTGTGGTAGTATCTACATTGGCATCAGTGGTGGTCTGTTGCCTTTTATCAGTTTGAGACTCCTTCTGTACTTGTTCCTATTTTTTCTTCTAATGCTCCTCCTCTTCCCTTTGTTGTTTATTCTCATGCTCTTTCTTTAGCCGTTCTTCCTACTCCTTCCTCTACTTTTCCTCTTGTTCTTTCCTCTGTTTTTCCTCCTGCTCCTTATTATAATCTTTTGTTATAGCAGGAGGTTCTTTGTCTGTTGCCGACCAGGCTCGCTTGACGATGTCGCTGGGGTCGTTGCTAATAAATCTAGAGGCAGATTTTGCAACCTCTGCTCTCTAAGTTTATTAAATTCAGTTAACCCTTCATCATTATATTTCATCCTAGCGAGTTCTTTAGCTTGACCTATTGTTTCAACTAAAGTGAACAGGTCATCGAACATATCTTCTTGATGCTCAAACGTTGTCAATTTGGCGTGTTCTAATGCGGCATAGGCAACTAGCTTTGGCTCAAATGCCCTGTTTGGGATTGTGGCCAGAGATAAAGATTGAATCTTTGTAGCTTCCTTTTCTGCATGTTTGAGATCATGCAGCGTAAAGACACCACACCTTAAGGGAAAAGCAGGCCGGCCTCTTTTATTTTCCTTTTTGAGAGTCTGTGTAGTACTCTCAGCCGTAATCTGATAGGCGATTTCTCTTGCTAGCAACTTATCTGGAACATATAAAGGGAGAACATGTGGGTTGGAATGGCTACCGTAAACTCTGATATAGGTAAATTGCTCTTCTCCAAACCAACTAGCCACTGCTGGTAAATCAAAGGAAGCTTGGTAGGAAATATTCGAAATGGGTTTATCAAAAATGGAATAGTAAATGGGCACCATAAAACCATTACAGATTTGATACAGGTGGTTTTTGTCAGAAGACTTCCACAATTTTTGGTGGTATATATGAATGGGCGAGGGGTCCTGTGCAGTCCACCTCCAACCAAGAACAGGAAATTCGGAATTGAAACATAATGTGTCTAGGATATATGCACTATAGTAAAATGGGGGGATTTTCCTTTCAGTGACCACAGTCTTATTTCTAAAATCACGAACAGCTACTGCTAGTTTATCCGAGAGAATAGTAGCCCAATCCATGATTATACTGTTTACTGCTGCCTCCATAAGAGGAACCATTTCTATGGTAAAACTAGCAGAGTCGTGTAATCCCCATAACCTACACATCATTATACCCGCATAGCAATAATGAGAAGCCAAAGAATCAACCAAGTACTTACCGGAAGATTCGTGTTTGTGCTTGTTCGGATTTTGTCTCCAATCCTTGATGTGTTCGGATTCAATTTCATTTTCGCTTGCACTTCTCCAGGAAGGCGTTGTTGTATATTTTCTCTGGCTCGGGCAAATGATACATTTGCCTTAAGTCATCTGCCTTGAATGATCCGAAAATCCTCCCATCTCTGGTGCTAAAAGTTCTGTCCATGATTGGGATTTCTTCAATCACCCATCGCACAACATCTGTGTATGGGAGAATTTGCTCCCTGGCTGCTATCCTGTGAAGGAAAGAGTCGGCTAAATCTTTGAGAGTGCAATCAGACTTCCGTAGTGAATCCGCAGTAGCTTCTGTTACCCTCTTCTTTGGTTTCTCAGCTTCAATTAAGTCGTAAGTGCCTTGCCAAGTAACTCTAGTGAGACCCGTGCATGTAGTATCAGATATTAGGCCCTTCTTCTTATTTGAAGTAGCTTGTCCTGCGACTGGTGGATTGGAAGCACCCGCAGTCTTCTTATATTTCTTACCCATCATGCTCGAATTCCTGTCTATGAATGAATTCTGCACAGAGAGGCAATTGTGCGTAATAGAGAGAGATAAAAATGAAAACTTGCAAGTGATAACATATGAATAGGTGCGCAGTAATATATTCAGCTTTTAAAATGGGCGCGGAGACAATCCATAGAAAGATTTTAAGCCATGATTCCATTAATTGGCCGTATAAAACCTGTCACCCTATAAATGCCCATTATATCGTTATTCGGGTGAGTAATCTCCTTAAGCATGCAATGGACGTATTGGCGGCTGAGAAGAAATGATTAAGCCTTAAATATGAATAAATTGAGCTTTCCAATCACTTTAATGGCTTTTTATTGAAAATTGTGCCTTATCGCATTGCATCGGGGGATGACAAGCGCACCTTAACAATGTATATTGAGTACCGCCGATCGCCAAATGCGATATCGCATCAGCGAAAAGCTTTATGCGCATCGAGACTTTAGTAAAGGTAACGCGAAGGTAACCTGCTGATCACCAATCGCCGAATGCGATATCGCATCGGCAAAAAGCTTTGTGCCACTTTATATATATCTTATGTCATTGCGATATGCGATCTTGCAATCGCTTTATCGCAATGACCAAGATTCGCGTTATTTCTTTAAAAGGGTTTGTTCAAAAAGGGTTTTATAAACGCATTCATTTGATTATCGGACTTTTTGAACAATAGAAGTATTGATATCAATTTTATTTTAAAGGGACACATTTCATATGTTATTCTTTTATGAATAAAAATGATATGAAATGGGGGGTTGTTTGTAGAGCACAACAATTGGCGATTCGCTGGAAGAACCAGTTATCTCTGGAAAAATCAAAAATACTTAAGCTTTTTGAAATAGAGTTTCAACTACAAGGGAAAATTATGATATAACTAGATATTTATGCATTCTGAATATCATGAAAGTAATTTTGCTAACTTCCTCCCTTTGCTAATTTAAAATAAGTACAATTTTAAGTCTCAAATGGGCCTTTATTGGTTAATAATGATAAAAATAGAAAATCTTTCCAAATCAGCCTTTATAGTAAACTCGTCTGTCATAGGTAGAGCCTCTGCTGCCAGCAAACGTTTATAGTTTTGACAGGGATACCTTTTAACCATGTAATTGTCCATTGTCCCATCCAATTAAGAGTGTGATTTTCAGAGTGAATTCAAAACATGCTTTCATATTTTGTTCATCTTTCTTTTTTCTGTCATTGACAGGATAAAAAGCCATTGCCCTGGTTTGGTGGCCAGCTGTTGACAATGCCACGCATTGGTAGTAGTCTAACTGAACAAGCTAGCTCGCGATGAGACTCCTTGTCTTGAAATTTCAAGCCATTACCCTGTTTTAGTATGCAGTATTGGTAATGTCAGTTAAGCTATTTCCCTATGAACATGGTAAGCAGGCTTGTAATAAGACCTCTTATCTTTAATATCTTATATTTTAGAATTACACTCTGAACAATCATCAACTTTAATGAATGGGGTGAACAATCTTTTCCTTAAGTGTCAATGGATGACAGGTTAAGAGTTGAAGATGCTGAAATTGAATTGACCTCTATCTTTGATATTGATAACCTTTTGAGACCAATTTGAAAACAGAAAATGACTTACATTACTTCTATGCTTTGAGAGGAGTTTACCAAATTTAAATTGTGGTTTCAGAATACAATGATACCTAATTTCCCAAAAATTATCCCTTTCGGTTAAAAGTTCTATTGTTTGAAAGAAAATACTCATGATACTTCTATGAGACAACTTTTCAAACATAGCAAAAGGTCAATGGAAAATGCCTTTAAACTTTATTTCCTAAAAATCCTACAAACTAAAATCCTATGGAA